>JAHBCN010014475.1:0-22559 GCA_019359885.1 Listronotus oregonensis
CACAAGAGGCCCATTTCACTTTTTTTAATACAAAAAAACCACAAACTTTCCCCTTTGGGGCCCCATTTTTTTGTTGTTAATAAACCATATAAATCTTTTTTTGTATGCTGTAAATATGGCGCCTGTATCGGCCTTTGAATTAAAAAAAAAACAAATTGCTTATTTCTTAAAAAAAGTTATTTTTTTAAACCTGAAAAAATTAAAATTGTAGTATTAAAAAAAAATTTTAAAAAAACTGGTTTTTACAGAAACAACTGGGAAGTTCCCCCAAAGAAGGATACCTTTCGATAAGTGAACAGCGAGAAGAGAAAATAAAGAAATTTCAAAACAGCTTAAAGAAGTAGAAGACTATAAAAAAAAAGAAGCTTTATTAAGGTAAAATATATTTTTTGTTCCAGATAAAAACATTTAAAAAAGGCTAATTCAAATTCAAACCTCATATTAGGACCCAAACTATGGGAAAAAAGAAAAAAAACATAAAACATAAAACAATAAATTGCGAAAACAAACCTTTTTTTGACTGATCAAAGAAAAAAAAAATAAAATTTGTATATCCAAGGGAAAATTTTTAAAAAATCCTTCTGTATCTTATCCGTAGATTTGGGAAGTTGTGTTTCTACTTCATTTGTTCTGAACTTTGAGCCCTTTTTAAATCGTCGGTGTTTGTTCTACCTTTTTTTGTTCGTCTTAAGGTATGTAACCCGAAAAAAAAACAAGAAAAACATCAAAAAAAACGTTTTTCTTTAGTGTAGACAGTACCTTAAAGGTATGTAACCCAAAAAACCAACAAGAACAAACATTTTTTTTGTTCACCTTATGTGTTTTTGTTTATTGTTTTATTTTTCAATAAAATAAAATTTTTCCCGTTTACCAGTTAGAAAATTATGGATGACGACGAACAAAATTTATTTCTTTTTGGTATGTACCACAAAAAACAAAAAAAAACAAACATTCGTTCTTGTTCATTTTTTGATTTTTTTTTTTTATTTTTTTTTTTTTACATAGTGCAACCAAATTTTTTTACCTTTTTATTTTAAAATGGTAAAAAAAAAAAATTTTTTTATTACCACTCCCCTGGAACATGTGTGAACAAGAACAAAAACGTTTGTTCCCGTTTTAAGTCTACACTGAAGAAAAACGTTTGTTCGCGTGTTTTTTCTTGTTTGTTTTTTTGGTGTGTGCATCCCTTTTTTTATGTACCGAGTCTACTCGAACATTTTGAACAAAAAAAAAAAAGTTTTTGCGTTTTTACTGTCTACACAAAAAAAAAAAAGTTTGTTCGCTGATGTTTGTTCTTGTTTGTTTTTTTTTTGTACATCCTTTAGGTGTTTCTTGACCTGAATTATACATACCTCGCCTTTGGGGGGGGATTTAATTTCAGTTTGTCAAATTTGTTATCGTTTTAACATATTTTTTCTTTTTATTAAAAAATCATTTTTTTTTTTTAAAACCCGAAAAAAGTGCTAATTTGTATTGATCTTTTTAAAATGAAAACAGATTTTTTTCTTCAAAATTTTATTTTTCTCAAATCGGAAATATTGGAATTTTTAAAACTTTCTAAACAGCATATTGTTGACCCATAAATGCGCAATTTTTCCCAATTTAACCATTACTGCATCTCCTATTTTTTCAAGACCCGGGGGGGTTGAATTTAATTACCTTTATTTTATTTTAAATAGTTTGCTTTTTTTTTTTGATATACCATATTAATTGTTTTATTTAGGATACAGGAACAGAATCAAAAGATGAAGAAAAAAAGAGCACGATTAGCAAGGGAGAAACTAAAAAGGGGGGAAAAAAAAGGGAACCCACCACCTGTTTATGGACCTATAATAGACCCCGGGAAAAAACGATCCATATGGAAAGTGGCAGACGTACAAGAGGGTTGGTTTAATCTGTTAAATAAAATTTTAAACAATAGTGTTGGGAATAACGAAGGAAAAACCAAGGAAGTTTAAAGGTGTATAAGCCCAACACTGTAAACAAAATTGCCCCGGGTGCGGGCAGCGGGAATAGGGGATTGGCCCCGGGTTTGCGCAATGAATAGTAGGTTAGAGCCGGACTTCCAAATTTTTTTGTTACTATCTATAAAGTTGCATCATCAAATGCAAATTCAAGCATTCACTTTTTTTTTATTTTGCACAAAATTTTGGTTATTAAACGATACTACCATAGAATATTTAAAATTATTGTGTAATATTGGATTTTATATATCTGAATAATATGGAAAGAATAATCCCATTTACAGCCTTTTTTTTAAATGGTCGATATTTTTTTAGGGTTTTTTTTTTCCAAAAAAATTTGTAAATAAATAAAAACACGATTTTTTTTTAAAAAAATTTAAACATTGTATGATAGTTTCATGCTTATCACCCAAATTTTTTGATAAAAGAAGGGCAAAATGGTTAAAAAGAGTTTAATCTAATCCTAAATTCTGGTTGTACATTAAAAAGTGAAAATTTTTTTTAAATGCTTTTTTAAACATATATTTTTACAATAACAAACATTCATAAGACAAAAACAGGGTTAAAAATGTTTAGTAACCTTTGGGACCTAATATCCATTGTAACAGTATCCGTTAAATATTATGTGTCTACAGTATGTCGAGTTAAAAAGTTGATAATGTAAGTTTAAGAAACCAAAAATTAATTTTTTTTAAACAAATACAGTAAAAGAAAAAGGAACTTTAGCATAAAATTGTACTTTCTTTCATTCAATTGGGTTAAAATAAAATTTGCCTGGCCTGCCCATATTATAATTTTGATCCTTTAAAAGAATTTACTAAATTATTAAATAAATAAAAGTACCTAAATGTTAACCTTATTTCTTTTAATAATCCAAAAATACAAAAATTGGAATCATCTAAAAATGTTAAATTCCTCCATGCTATTTCCTATGAAATTTTCATTTTTATTATTATAATTGATATATTATTATTTATTCGGTTACCTAACGTTACGTCTTAAAAAGCACCAATTTATTTATAAGAAATACTTACCTAGTAAGTAAAAATGCCGGGTATGTTACCCTTGGATTTGCAAGACAAAACCATACAACCTCTAGTCATTTTGTTACGATATTATAAGTAACAAACAATAAACACAAAATTATAGTCACAATTTAATAAACACTAATTTCTAAAATAAGAAGGTTTTTATCAATCAAAAACTTCTGCAACCAAAAAATATAATCAACAAGCAAAAAAATCGAAACTAATACGGCGAAAGGGCACAAACCACAAGAAAATGACGAATGATGAGACGACGACGGTTGATGGCACAGGGGATATAGTTTCCGCGCCGCGCGGCTTTCACCAAAAACGGTACCCCGGGCTTCATAAAAGTATAATGTATTGCCTAACTACACACTGATTTATCAGTGTGTAAACAGGCAGACATTAAATTATTTCGTGGAATTTTGTTATTGCGCAGAACCGGCGGGGCCAACTCTGACAGTTATTGTCATACTGGGCTGGACATTTTTTGATCGAATGGACCATAGCATTGCGCTTCCATAAACCTTTAAACTCCCTTGGGAAAAACCAATAAGGAAAAGTAACCTCCTTTGTCAATTAACTTGGTAACGTGGTTACTGACTTTTAGACCAAGGGATAATTTTTGTTTAGTTATTCTGTAAGCTTCAAATTTTAATTTGATTGTTTATTAATTAAATAATTTTAATGATTTTTTTCATTTTGTTTTCAGCGCTCCTGTTGATCTCCAGTTGCCCGAACAAGAATATTTTGAATCCCCGTAGTTATTGAACCTGAACCAGTTGTCAAAGAATTTAAGAAAAAAGTTGAGAGTTTGGGGGGTTTAGGGCTCAAGCAGCTTTAAGAAAAAAAAAATAGCCGGGCTCAAAGGAATACTAGGAAAGTTAAAGGACGATTAAAAATATAATTTAGTATAATATCCTAAGAAATAGTGTACAATGCTAAATAAAAAGATTAATTTTAAATTAGTTTGATTTTTTAAGAGCGGTGCTGCTCAAAGCGGCCCGCGACTTCCAAAACCTGGGTAAGGTGCATAATATCCATTTACCGCGGGGTATTGGATCATTCCGCGAAAAGTGGATACCAAATCGGTGTTTGCGCCAAGACAGAACACTGCTGTGGTTAAACCAATGAGATTAGTGGAAACTGTTTTTTCCTTGTTTGCATTATCAGGGAACAAGGCTGCCTCTAGCAGGTATATGCTTGAAGGTTCAACCCAAACGTACCCTTTTGGGCGTTAAAACCACCATACCACATAATAAGAAGAAATAGTGGTTATGTTACGTTAACCTCTAATCTATGTTTTGATTTTTGGCAGTTGTGTGCCAAGATTTTTAAATTCTTTAAAAAAGTAAAAATGACTGGAAATGTGATTTTCAGTAAAAAAAATACTGAAAACGTTATTTTAAGCAGTGATGATTCAGATAGTCAAACGCCAATAATTAGAAAAAAGTCGACTCGCAACAAGGTTGTTAAATTAATTAAGTATTTCAAGAAAAAATGTGTTTCTGGGTTAGAAGTTATGTTAGAGTTTTTTTTTTTTTTAATTTTTAGGCCCAAAAAAAAAATCTGATGAATTATTTTGTCAGACAGCGAGGATGAAAAGATCGTCTTCAAATCAGTGAAAACTAGAAAGGTTTCCTCAATTTATTATTAAAACATATTCATTTTATAATTTGAAAATATTTTAGGCTAAACCTGTAAATGAAATCATGCTTGGTGAAATTTCCCTTTTTAAATAGTGATGAAGAGGACAGCATGGGAGAATAGCACCCCCAAAGAAGCTAAAGCGAAGGACATTGGTCAACAAGATAATGTATGTCAATTAAATAAAAAAAAAAAAAACTAAAAGTGTTTTTATTAAACAATTTTCTTGTAGAATATAAGCATTGAACTTTTCACCAGTGATGAAGAATACCAGCCCGAAATTAAAAAGGCAAAGACAAAAGCTCCTGCTAAGGTAAAGCTAATTTATTCACCTTATATTTGGTATGTAAGCTTTTATAATAAAAAATCAATGGCTTAGTATAAAAACCTCCTATTTCCATTTTTTTTTTCAAAAATGACATTTTGGTGGTTTTAGACAGAAAATTATGTATATTATATTTTATAACCCGCTGTTACAAAAATTTCATCTGGGGCCGAGCTGTTTTCTACAGACAAAAGAAAAACCCATATTCAGCTGCTCCCAAGATTTAGTGGGTTTAGTGTAAAGACCTTGTATATCCAGGAAAATTGGCTGCATTTTTAAGTGTACTTACCTTGGTACTTACCAAATATTTCGTAAGTCTCCTGTAAAATTTATTTTTGTGCCATATGAGGTTTTCATTTCTATGCCATCAATATCTTTTACAAAGTATAGCCAATTAGTTGGACGACTGTTGCATAACGGGCCAGAGGTACGGTATCCATTTAATTGGAAAATGAAAAGTTCATTGTCCTGTTGCACTCTGATAGCATTTAAGGCATAAATTTATTTATTATTTTTTGCAATATTACTTGTATCGGAGTTTTTATAAGGGATTGTCTATATAAATAATGTGTGTTATTCTTGTTGCTTTATGTAGAGATCAAACGCTGTAAGAAAACACCGATTGTCACGGTCTCATATGGCAAACCCGTATAAAAAACTTTGACGTATGGTGTTATTTAAACTTTCGTCTCTATATTCACAATTAACTGTTTTTCATTGATACAAAGGTGCCCTCATGCATTATTAAACTGATTGGCCAGAAAAAAAGTTTGTTTTGTTTTTGGGGAAATTCTAAATTACCCTGATGCCAAAATCCAAAATGTATTATGATTTCCTGAATGTGTTAAAGATGTGAAAACATGGTAACTTCTTTAAATAAATATATAAAGGACTGTCAAAAGCCACTTGCCCAAATTGTGTTATATTCTTTTATAGCTCTAATTAATATTTCATGTTATAAATGTGGTGCTGCTTCATATATTTGGCCAAAATAGTCAGCACAGAAAGATAAGGCTAAAAATGGACAAATAATCACAAACTGATAAAGCTTATCCCAAAAAATGAAAAATTAAGTGTTTTAAAAAGTTTGGAATCAATTTAGTATTGTTTATTCAGTATGGGGGTACCAAAGGCTTGGTTAGGATATTGGCTTTTTTGCAGGCTTCTGCTTTTTGGTAATGGTGGTAAGATTTCAAGGACTAACCCGGTTTTAGATCATTTATTTAATGTGTGTTTATAATATATTTTTCTTTAAAAATACAGTGTGCAAAAACAATGATCAAAGCAGCAAAGCAAGTCCATAATTTCCAGTTTAATTTTGTACTTTTTGAGATATTGTTTATGGGGACTTTTTTTAAAACCCGTTATATTTGAGGGTCTTTAAATGGGGATTTAACCCTTTGGGCCTAGTAGGGGTAAAGGGCCCAGGAAAAAATTTTTGGGGGTGATGTTTTTTTGTGGGTGAAAATTTAGTATTCAAATATTTTTAAAATGCCCAAAAAATTTAAAAACCTTTTCCACCTAACCAAAAAACCCTTTTTTAAAAGGAAATATATTTCCATTTTAAACCACTTTACTTATAGGATGTAAGGAAGTAAAAAAAGGTTGTGAGTTCAAGACAATTTTAAGATTTGTGGATTAAGTTTAAAAAAGCTAATTAGTCAAATGGAAATAAATGGAACAATACCATTTAAAACCCGCATATTCCACGCAGTGATCGAATTAATTACTGGTCGAATTTTGAAAATTCAAGTGGTAGTTTTTAGAATTTTTTTTCTTAAGTTTTTACATTTGCTCCTATCCTTTAAAATACATTTGGTAAAAAAGTGGGATAATGGTAGATAATTAAAAAATAGGGATAATAGTAAATAATTAAAAAACAGTAAATGTTCGTCTAGAAATATTTTAAGCTATACAGTGTTGCCGGTTCTGTTAAAAAGCAACGGCAACTTTTTTATTTTTTATATTTGTGTATATTGTTATATTTTTAGGTTCTACTTAACATTCTAAATTTTCAAATGTTTTTACAAACCTTTTGAAAAAAAATGTCGCAGTGTGAATAAGAATATATTGTATTCCTATTATTCTTGAAATTTTTAGTATTTAATAGTTACAAATTAAATTTCTAGAATAAGTTAGGTTTACACTTTGCCCCAATTATTCTAATTGAACTGGAAATATAGATTTAAAATCGCAAAACGGTAATAAAGTATCTCTCTTAACCTTCATATTAATTAGATTATCAAATTAGACACAGTAAACAACAGTATTATTATCATTTTACTTATGGTTGCTATTTTTTAGAAACGAAAGCTTGCCGGGACTGATAAGGGGCCAGATGAATCTGTTAGTCCCCCTAAAAAGTCAAAAGCTTCTGTGAGTCAAGCAAAATCTACTGCTCAGAAAAAAACAGTAGTTAGGAAAAATGCTACTTCTGCTACTACTTCTAAGGCTAAAACTAAAAGTACTGTTACTAAACGGAGTATTTCCAGAACATCAATAGATACAGATTTCGACATCTCCATAGATGGAATCGGTCCAACCTGGAAAGATTCGGAACTTTTAGCAGAAAGATCTCAAATAGATCATGAAATAGCTTTAAATTTAATTAAATTATGGGAGGAGGGTAATACAATTCCGTTTATTGCTAGGTAAGAATATCAAAATTGTTATGTTACATTATGTGATTTTAACTAGTTAAATTGAATTGTCTTAGATATTCCTTTGACTTAATAATATGTTTGATCATTGTATCTCATATTTTTTCAACTTATAATTTAGATACAGAAAAAATGTCATTGGAAACATGACTCCGGAGGAACTAAGAGAGACTAAAGAAGGCTATGATGAGATTTGTAATTTAAAAAAGAAAATATGCACTGTAGTAAAAACAGTTTCCCAAATGGGTAAATTAGACAACAAGTTACAGGGAAATATTTGTGCTGCCAGAACTATTGAAGAATTAGAACACATTGTAAGTATGTTTTAGAGGAAATTTCACAAATTAGAATAAATAATAAGTGGGTGGCTTATTTTTCAAAGTATATTTTATTTATAAATGAGAATATTATATTTATTTTCTTTGAATTATTATTTATGTTAAGTAAATAAATATAAGTAAGCAGTATTTTTTATTACTCTTGTAACAGTCTTTAAATGTATAACAATTTTTGTATTTTTCTTTTTTTTTATTAAGCCTTTAAGAAACCCCTGGTATGTTAGTACTGAGGTCTTCAGCCTTTGCGGACTCAAAACAAAAAGGAAGATTTATTATTTTTTAAAACATAATCACATTTCTTATTTTTACGGCTTATTTTATAAAAATATCTCAATAATAGTTTACTAAATAAAATTCAGAACAATAAACCCTTGTAGCTAAGCCACATTTGTGCCATTTAGTAGAGTTAATAAGCCAAAAACCACATTCTATTTTTATTTTGTGATTATTTATTAGTGATATTCTCAAAATTTTAAGTTTTCTATAATAGTATATTACATATTATTATAAATATATATTACGGTACGAGCGTGAGCGAGTACCGTATCAAAGAGTGTGTAATGGGCTTACCACTCGAGTTGTGTACTATACTTTTTCTACTTTATGTTTAGTTTTTTTATAAATAAAAGCAGAAGATTATGTAAACTTTAAGTAACAATACAAATAATAATACAAACATTTGCGTTGTCAAGGCGATGCTATTTGTTTCATAGCCAGCTTTACGTAAAATCTATTGAAAGTTTTCAAGATTTTGGGGGCTCGCGGCTAATGCGATTGTGGAACTGTTACGTAATATATATATTACGTAACTGCCCTTACGCACAGTTTGGCTTCTTACAGTATAGTGTTTGTAATTAGAGATTTACTGATAAAGTAGACGGTGTGTAATTAGGTTCTTACTAATATAGGAGTAGAAAAAAATATTTACATAATCCTAATTATCTTTGCTCTGTACAGGGTTTTCCCGTATAATTGCGCACCCCTTTAAAATCTTTATTTTTATAGATAAAAAA
This sequence comes from Listronotus oregonensis, assembly GCA_019359885.1. Classification (NCBI taxonomy): domain Eukaryota; kingdom Metazoa; phylum Arthropoda; class Insecta; order Coleoptera; family Curculionidae; genus Listronotus; species Listronotus oregonensis. The sequence continues at coordinate 8,976 of JAHBCN010014475.1, forward strand.
AATAGTTTATATGAAAGTTGCAGGATTTTCATGAAGATTTTATGGTGTAAGATAGAAAAACAAATGATGATCGGAAAATTAACAAATCACTATCAACTTCGTTATTTTAAATGGAACATCCTGTATATGATTGAAAATTCAAATTCTGCTAATCTTCCTCTTTTCAAATATATATAACTTATCTATGTTCGGATAACGAGTTGCAAGTTATTTGAATTCAAAATCTGTTCTTATAAGCCATAGTTAGCCATGGATACAACCCAAAGTTTGGCAAAGTTAAGTCCGTTAGCCATGGTTCGTCTTGGAAACCAAACAAAAATATAATATATATTTTTGGTTGTATCCATGCTAACTATGGCTTATAAGAAGATTTTAAATTCAAATAACTTGCTTTGTTATCAAACATAGATAAGTTATATATATTTGAAAAGAGGAAGATTAGCAGATTAATTTTCAATCATATCCCCATTCCATTTAAAATAACGAAGTTGATAGTGATTTGTTAATTTTCCATTTTTTGTTTTTCTATCTTACACCATAAAAAACTTCATGAAAAATCCTGCAACTTTCATATAAACTATTTTTTTCTATCTATAAAAATATTACGGGCAATTATACGGGAAAACCCTGTACCATTTAGTAGAGTTAATAAGCTAAAAACCGTATTCTATTTGTATTTTGTGATTATTTATTGGTGATAATCTCAAAATTTCAAGTTTTCTATAAAAATATTTACATAATCATAATAAACTCGCTTAACTTTCAAACAAAGTCATTTCTTATTTTTTTGTTCAGAACATGCAAAAATTTAAAAACAAAATCTAACCCATAATTTACACCATTATGTAACAATACCAAGAAAGTATCTTTTTTTCCCCTTTTTCCCGAAAAATGTTAATTTACCATATATGTAATTTATAGAGTGAAGTTATAATTATTAAAACGCTTGTACAGGGTGTCCTAAATTCGAGCCTCATCATTGGGATCTCGGAAACTTTAAGAGATACAAAGTCGGTTAGATGGAGTCAAGGTTACGCAATTTGATGCTGATCAAAATGCCACCTTAAAAGTTTGAAAATGTCGAATACTTTCCAAGAGTTTTGGAAAAAACCGAATATTGGCAATTTCATTTTTATTTTTTATGACTCTATTTGAATAGATATAACAAAATAAATTTTTAAATTCTCATTGCTACTTTTTCTGTTCTACAAGACAGTGTTATTAGATTTACACACCGACGTTTCGTCATTGAGCTGCCATTATCAACTTTATTTTTTTAAATACGGTTGGAATTTTTATTACCGTTTTTAAAAGCTTTTTGGATCCCAAAACCAATAATGTATCACACTTATTTGGAAAATATTTTTATTTTTTCTACCCACAATTTATTATCTGTCTCTCTAACACATGATTTCGTATGGAAATTGCCATTAATATAGTTTTTTTGAATAAGTGGGGTACATTATCGGTTTTGGGATCTTGGAAGCACTTAAAATCCAAAATAAAAATCCAGGACCGTATTTCAAATAACAAGGTTGATGATGGCAGCCGAAAAATTTTTTAAAATAAACCCTATAGAACAGAAAAGTAGCAATGGGAAATTTTAAAATTTATTTTATTACATCTATTCAAATAGGTTTAAAAAAAAGAAAAATCTTTGGGAAATGTTCAACATTTTTAAACTTCTAAGGTGGGATTTAATCCTTAAATTGGCAAAGTTCCCCCATTTAACCGACTGTCTCTCACCATGTAGCATATAAAAAAAAAACCAACAACTAAGAACTTTTAAGAAGTCTTGTTGCTTAGTTCCTAATATTTTAGTATGCACCGTTTAAACCTGACGCAAAGGGCACATTAGTAGAAAGAGCCAAACGTTGTGGTTTAGAAGAACCGGCATTACATTTACTGAAAAATCGGATGGTTAATGTAACAGACTATATCAAACCGGATGTAAAAGAAGTCAAGACTGCCCAAGATGTTGAACAAGGAATCGTACACATCATAGCTTCAGAAATGGCGACGGACCCTGAGATGTTGACGTTGTTAAGAGATCTGTAAGTACGAATCGATCTGAGAAATGGACGCCTTGTATGCATGTATATTTTATAGTGTCTCAAATTAAGCAGCAGCAGTGTTGCAATTTGACACTAAGCTAAGAAATTCTTTTAAAAAATGATTATATATTTAGATAATAGAGTTTAGGCCTGATTTACCCTGCGGCGTAAATCGTATTTTTCGTTCTTAAAAAATTTAAATTTTATGTTTTAAAAAAAACTGACTGAATTCGAGCTCCTAAAATTTTTAACGATTAGAAATTTTAAATCTGGACTTATTTGATGAGATCTCCCGAAAAAAATGCTAGTTTTTTCAAAGACAGCTAATAACTACTTTACAGGGTTGCCATTTTTAGTTTGAATATTTATTTCTAGTATTTATTAGCAATATGCTTACTTAAATATCTAGAGTTTATTTTTAACATTATCCAGCTTTTTAGATAATGTTATAAATTGTGGAAAATTCATTTAGTACGAAATTATCTTTGGATTAGTTGCTAGCGTGCAAGAAGGAACCCTATAGCCCAGATCTGAAAGTATGAGTTGTATACTCACAGAGTGCACAGATCGATTGACCCTTCTGATTATGGATTTTTTTTTTCTTTTTAAAGGGTACCAAGTCAGTTTTATTCGGTTCCGACTATAGGCGGTGAGTCTAGAAGAGAGATCAATGCGTATAGATATCTCTCTCACGCTCAAGCGAACGAATAATGACCTCGCGCTCATACTCATAGCGACACTTTATGTGTATCTGGGGCGATGTTTGGCCTATCCGATTGGTCCGGCGGCTCACAAAGAGTATTAAAATAGTTTCCTGAATATCATGTATAAAAATAAAGACTGCGAAAATAAGTAGTTACATTCTTTTTGGAAGCTTTAAAGGGTCTGGTAAAAGTTACCTCCGACAGAACGTGTCGGGCAGTATTTATTACTAATTTTAAACTAAATTCTCTAAAACATACGTAAAAATCAGCACTGAGAATTTAGGGAAAGTTAGTACTATTTTTACTAACCTTTAGCACCGGGTTCCTGTTAATTGGCCGTCGGCCCAAGCTAGCACGTACGCATACACTCAAAGTACATACTGACACTACTTAATCCCATACATCTGGTTCTTGAGAAAATAAGTAACTGGGGACCCTGAGATCTTACTCTATAAGATTTCACGTGCTGAATCTATGTTCGGTTTTTTGACTTTACTTATAAGTGGACAGAGGTGATATTAGAAACCATAAATTTGTTATTGCCATTTTGACCTTATAAGGCAGCTTTGTTTTCACCACAATGTTTTTTGAATTTGTATTTGAAAAATCGGTGGTTGACATTTAGTTGTCAGATTTTGAAAACACTAAAACAGTTTAAAATACCACAGTTGTAGATAAAACAGTGTATATATCTCGTGTGGTAATGGTTTTTAATGCTTTTAGGTAAGTGCAAATCTGGCTTACGGCTCCGTTTGCAAACTTCACTTGCGTGCACTAAAACCTTGTTACTGCACTTTTAATATAATTTACTATTAATATTTTAGGAGGGCTAAAACCATCTTTAGAATACACACTGCTGAAAAAGTGACTAGGACAACAAAAACCAAAGAAAACACTTTGCCCAAGCAGACAAAGGGACCGCTTAAAAAAGATCCCAAAAACGAAAAAATTAAGTTTGAAATGTATTTTGATTACAGTCAACGAATAGACTATTTGAAATCTCATCAGGTTAGTTCTAGTCAGTAACAACTAAAAAAATATACAAAAACAAGAAAACGCTTGTTTTATGTCTTTATATAATACAGGGTGTAAAAAGTATGATGCTCACCATTTTAATGGCCGATAGTGGAGCTCAAAATAAGTCAAAAAACTCAAAAAGACATGGTCAAAAGTTAATCGTTTTCAAAATAGGGCTTTCTAAAGTTAAAAAAATTTGGCAACACCGCGCCAGCTTCATCGCATCGAGTCGAACGTCGAACGTTTTTTGCGAAGTTTTACATATTTATACGTTTTTTAAAGAGATGTTTATTTACATATTGGCGACTGGTGCATAAAAGCTGCAAACCCTCAAAAAAATATATAAAATAATAATAATTACTTCTTGCAATTTATTTTAATATTTAATTTGGAATTAAATTTAAATAAAAACAATAAAATATTGTTTGGCTTGTTTTCTTATTATTTTTTTTCTGACAGTATGCAGCTCGCAGCTCTTAAGCACCAGCCTCCCCTGCGAAAAAATTACGTTTTTTTTCCACCTTTTTTGGGGTTTTTATTTGTAATAAAAAAATAATTGTACCACCATAAAGTTAGGCTGAATAATTATTCAATTAAATAACAAATTATTATGTTTTAAACAGTACTTTTTTATTATGCTTAAAGAATAGCAATTAAAAAAAAAAGAAACAGCAACATTTAAATTTAAATAAATTCGACGAACCCAGTTTTTGTGTACTTTTACCACTACAAAATTATGATTTTTTTTATTTGTAGATTAAAACATTTAAAACTTAGTTAATGATATTAGCAAATTCATCTGCTGATAAGCGATTAAGACGGAAGTTTCAAGTTGTTAAGCTTTTCAGAAATAATTGCTTCCAAAGTTTCTAACTTTGATATCGTTTAGACAAAAATCTGTCAAGTTTTGACACATATGTCATGTAAACTTTTTGACTTGTTTTGACTTTGCGAAAGCCATAATGAAAAGGTTTTATAATTTAGTACTTTTTGGCAGTCGGTTATTTACAAGTATTATTAAACTCTAAAAAACCATTCATAATTAGCCCTTATTAATGCATGATTTTTAATAAATAAACGATTATAGTCTAGACAACTAAAATTACAGAAAAACAGTAATACCATTTATAACCTTGTCAGTAAAATGACCACCTGTTGATTGCCAAATTAAAGCACATAAAAAAATACATTTCCACAATTTATTAAGCAAACGATCAACGAAAAAATGTTGTATCTAACATGGGCATTAATTGGCGATTAATGATCTTAACCATTAACGCGCTCTTGGTGAATTTTATTTGTAGGTAAAGACTTTTTCCATAGTAATATTATAAAAATCATTGCCGATTTGTAAAAACTGTCATGTACAAGGTGTCCGGGAAAATGTGGAAAATCTCCCGGATATGAAAAAACATGTAAAAAAAATACTTCAAGTTTATATAAACTTTTTTCATATAGACCTCCTCTTCGGACATATTGGCTTCAAAAGAGCTTCAAAGGAATCAAGTTGTTTAAACATAATTATTAAACCACCAATATTATTTTAATAAGATATAATACCAAGTAAGATTCTTCAAATTGCTATCAAAGGAACTCTTATGAATTACTCACAGCTGCAGGCACAGACCAGTTGTGACCCTCATGACCCCTTTTTTACATCTAGTATTGATAAGAACATTGGGCGTTTTTTACAAACAAACTATTAAATAAAAATTAATTACTCTTTACTCTAAAAAAACGTCACTTTATTTACAGTGTTAGTAATTCTGTCGGGTTGAATATGAAAAATAGGAATTTTCTTCTGTCACCAACATAATAGTTTCAATAAAAAGTTAAACTTTTAGTTAAAAACTTCATAAGAGGGTTCAACATAGGCTCTATGAAGTCTAATACGTATCTTTTATTAAAAAACGCCAAATACATGATGTAATAAAGTGATTTTTTTTTTTAAAAAGGTTAGGATTAGCCACATAAATGGTTACTTATTTTAAGTCAATAGTTAAAGGTTTGTAAAAAAAGTTGTCCAAAGTTCTTATCAGTACTGGGCGTAAAAAAGGGGGTCATGAATTTACAGCTGGACCGTCCATACAGATTTGAGTAATTCACGACACTTCCTTTGACATTAATTTGAAGAGTCTTACTTGGTATTACATTTTGTTAACAGAAAATTGGAATATACTGGTGGTTCAATAGTTATGTCTAAAAAAACTTGATTTCATTGGAGCTCTTTGGGAGCCAATATCTTCAAAGAAGAGGCCTATACAAAAAAAGTTTATACAAACATGTAGATTTCTTCTTATGCGTTTTTTTCATACCCGGAAGATTTGCCACATTTTTCTGGACACCCTGTATATTAACATCAGTACAAATTTTAATTTGTAATCAAAATAAATACATTGTTTAATTATAGATTTTAGCCATCAACAGAGGTGAAGCATTAAAAATATTGAATGTAAAACTAGAAATTCCGCAGAATTTTGAAAATCAATTTAAGTATTTTTGTACTAAAAAGTGGGTTAGCAAATCAGCCTATGATACGAAAAGGAAGCAAATTTTGGATAAGGCTGTTGAAGAAGCTTTTCAAAAGTTAAGTAAGTAAAAAATATATAATGCCGCTAATCCTAATCGTTTTCGAGAAAATGTCACTTTATTACATCATGTATTTGGCATATTTTGATAAAGGATACATCTTTGTTCCTATCGTCGTGATCGCGTTTTAGAGCCCATGTTAAACCCTCTTACGAAGTTTTTACCAGAAAGTTAACTTTTTATTAAAACTATTTTGTTGGTGACAGGAGAAAATTCCTCTTTTATATTCAACCCGGCGGGACTTAGGGGATTAACATTGTTAATAAAGTGACGTCTTTTCGAAAACGGTTAGGATTAGCGACATGAATGATAAGTACTTAATTTTTAGTTAGTTAAGGTTTGTAAAAAACGTCCAATGTTCTTATCAATACCTACCATAAAAAGGGGCATGAGTATCACAGCTAGTCCGCCCCTGCAGCTGTGAATAATTCACAACACTTCCTTTGATAGTAACTTGAAGAGTCTTACTTGGTATTACATCTCATTAAAATAAAATTGAAATATACCTGTTGTTCAATAATTATGTCTAAAAAACTTGATTTCATTGGAGCTCTTTGGGAACCAATTTCTCCCAAGAGAAGGTACATTCAAAAAAAAATTTCCTACATTTTCGCGGACACCTTATTTATTAATTTTAGTACAAAATATATGTACGTGGGACATAATATAACATTAAGAAAAACAATTCACTCTCTTAAAAATGACCATTTCTTAGATGATAGTATGGAATAAATATATATAAACATTCAGGATTAAAGATTTCTTCATGTTTTTGGGTTCCTATACATTTTACAAAATACAGAAGAGATATCTTCAATCTTTCTGCTACTTGATATTTCTTATGTCATACTTTGTGCTTCTTTGTTTAATCAATAAATGTGATATAAGAGCGAGTCTAACTTATACATATATTGAATAGAAAAAAAAAGGGTGTAAAAGGTATAATGGTCCCGATTTTAATGGGCGATAGTGGAGCTCAAAACAGGTCAAAAAAGCCAAAAACACATGAGTCAAAAGTTAATTTTTTTCGAAATATGGATTTTGAAGTTTAAAAAATCTGGCAACAACAACAACACATCGAGTCGAACGTGGAAGGTTTTTTGCGAGGTTTTACATATTTGCACTTTTTTTTTAAAGATGTTTATTTACATTTTGTAATTAAAACATTATTGTACTTAACACAAAATTAAAATGAGTATCCATTCCAAGAACACAATTTCTTATGCTTTAAAACAGCACTTTTTTATTTTGCTTGAAGAATAATATTTCTTGGTTGCACACATCCCGTTTTCAAAGCTTTTTGGTACATCTGCACTATGGTTGTCCTAAATGGATGTAGCTGTAATGGAAATCTTTCAAGGTAAATTTGAGCTAGATTAGCTTTTTGGTTTGCCTCGCCGTAAATTAATAACATATCGCTACCAGTCGCACAATGCACGCATATATGTTTAGCTGGGGGAAAAATTATTATTAATATTTTTTATTTGTAGATTAAAACATTTAAAACTTAGTTTATTTTATTAGCAAATGAATCTGCTGATAGAAGATTAAGAGGAAAGCTTTCAATTATTAAGCTTTTCAGAAATAAATGCTTCCAAAGTTTGTAACTTTGATATCGTTTAGACCAGGGGTCTCCAAACTTTCCAGCCTTAGGGCCATACTGATTACTCCAGTAAGTTCCGAGGGCCAAAACCATATTATCATTGTTGCCGGTGGTAAGAAGTGAAATAGTCCACTGATGAAAAAAAAGTCCGAAAAAGTACACAACGTTTAAAAAAGGCTGCAAATCGGACTAAAGTCCGCAAAACGGCAACACTGCATATTATTAATTTTCCTGTCATTATCTGTAATTTCTAGATTAGTCGTAGAGTACGAGCCATGAGGAGTAACGTGACACGACATCTGGTGGACACAAGCGGAAATAGGTAGTACCTTCTATCGCTAACAGATGGCGCTAATAGCACGTACAGAATAATCTCGTTGGTTCGAGAAAGTTCTGGCGTCTTCCACTCACTTCTAGATGGCAGTAATTGGAATATATAAGAAGGCTAGTGGCGCAACCACAAGTCAGTTCCTATGACACTGTTGTTAAATAAAATATTGCATACCTCCTTAAAACGTGTTTGTGCGTGTTTAAGTTTAAGACATCTTTATAACAGTATTTTGATTTGAATTGTTGCTTTTGTGTGTAAATTTGGGGGAAAAAGATAGTGAATGCAGAAAATTCAAAGATCAGTGGAACATTCAGTATTTCGTAATTGAGTCCAGTAACAAGGCGCTATGTTTGATTTGCAATGAAAGCATAGCGTTCTCAAAGAATATAATATTAAACGTCATTATGAAACAAATCATTTTCAAAATTACTCAAAATATACAGGAAGTTTGCGGACAGAAAAATTCGAAGCTATGCAGCGCGGATTGAAATCGCAGCAATCTTCATTTACAAAACTCAAAACTGAACAAGAGGCTGCAACTCGTGCCAGCTTTCGTGTGGCTCTTGAAATTGCAAAACGTGGAAAACCATTCACCGATGGAGAAATGATCAAAGAATGCATAATTGCAGTAGCCGAAGAAATGTGCCCTGAAAAGGTAAATTTATTAAAAACTGTCAGTATGTCAGCAAACACTGTGGCTCGAAGGGTAGAAAACATCGCTGAAAATATATCCTCTCAGCTGTTCGACAAAAATGGACATTTTGAGTGGTTTTCTTTGGCCTTGGATGAGTCAACGGATGTGTCAGATACTGCTCAGGTGTTGATTTATATTCGAGGAGTAGATAAAAGCTATGAAGTGCACGAAGAACTTCTTGATATGTATAGTATTCATGGCACAACTACTGGTACAGATATTTTTAAAGGAGTTGAAATGGCCATTAATCAAAAGAACCTTCGATGGAAAAACTTGTATGTATGGAGTTGAAATGTATTACAACTGATGGAGGCAAAAACATGAGTGGGAAAGATAAAGGAGTGGTCGCTCTTGTGTCAAAGGCTGTAGAAAATGACGATGGTTCAAAACCATTAGTCTTACATTGTATCATTCATCAACAGTCTTTGTGCGGAAAATGTTTGGATATGTCTGACGTTCTGAAACCAGTCATATATAATTATATAACTGTTAATTTTATCAGATCTTTTGGGCTGAATCACCGACAATTCCGACAATTTATTGAAGAGATTGGAGAAACTGACTTACCTTATCATACTGCCGTACGCTGGCTTAGTTGTGGGAAAGTCCTTCAGCGCTTTTTTGAACTTTGAGCAGTGATCGAAATTTTTTTGAATGAAAAGCATCGCCCTCTTACTGAATTACAAAACAACGCATGGCTGTGGAAGTTAGCATTCTATGTTGATTTGACAAAACATGTGAACGAACTGAATTTGGGATTGCAAGGAGAAAACCAGCATCTTCCTGATTTATACACTAATATCAAATCATTCCGGAAGAAATTGAGAGAAATCACAACTACGAAGTAAATGTTTTTCACGTTTTAAAACATGTGAAATATTCAGCCACACTACTGAGACTGAGTTTCCTATCGATTTTGCAATCGAAACTTTGAGTGCTTTGAAGATAAATTTTGATACTCGTTTCTCGGACTTTGATGCCATTGCGAATCAAATTAAGATTTTTCAGAATCCTTTTGATACTGACATTGAAACCCTAGCCCCGTAACTTCAAATGGAGATGATTGATCTACAATGCAGTGATATAATTAAGAACAAATATCAAAACTCATCTTTGTTGGAATTTTATAAGAGTCTTCCACTGACACAATTTGATAATTTGCATAAATTTGCTCGTGGTCTGTTTTCTGTTTTTGGTACTACTTATTTGTGTGAGAAAACCTTCTCCAAAATGAAGTACACAAAAAATGTTTACAGATCGAAATTAACTGATGAGCATCTTAAATCTCTTTTAAAAATTGGTACAAGTAAAATTAGTCCACAACTACAAACTATTGTCAGTCGAAAATCTCAATTACATAAATATCATTAGTATTTCATATGTCATTATGTTTGTTATAAGTTATGTGATTATTTAAAATGTATAAAATGTTAGTTGGATTCATTTCAATAATTTGTTAGTTATTATATACTGAAGTTAAATTTTCTGCATATTATACATGTCTTTACTCATTACAATTCTGTGTTTCTTTATCCAACTTATCACAAAAACAATAACAATAAGCCTACAAGAATGTTATGAGTTAGCGGAGTTAGCCCATGACCATATCAATGTAGATGTCATATTAATAATTATTCAACATAAAATTAGAATACTTCAGTAAACTAAATTTAATTTGCTATAAAAATTATTTGTTCTCTAAAAGGAGTTTTCAAGTATGCTAGCTCTCCGCGGGCCGGACAAAATCTGTCCGCGGGCCGGATGTGGCCCTCGGGCCGTAGTTTGGAGACCCCTGGTTTAGACAAAAATCTGTCAAATGTTTGACACAAATGTCTTAGAAACTTTTTCGGCCGAGTGATGATCTCGTTGTTAAATTTAGCAATGGACTTGGCAGTTTAGAATGTTTAACAAAACGTCATTGTCAGTGTTATTCAACCTGTCAATATCTGACATTTTGTTAAACATTCTAAACCGTTGTCAACTTAGCAAATTGTTAAAAGTTAACAACGGTTTAGAATGATTAACAAAATGTCAGATTTTGACAGGTTGCCTGCTAAAATCATTGAATAACACTGACAATGACGTTTTGTTAAACATTCTAAACTGCTAAGTCCATTGCTAAATTTAACAACGCGATCATCACTCAGCCGTAAGTCTTGTTTTAAGCTCCACTATCGCCCATTAGCATGAAATTTTTTACACCCTGTATATAGAGATGTATATAATTTGATTATTTTTTAGTTACTCCTCTTATAACCAGAGAAATACGCGCCGACCTCAAACAAAAAGCAGAAAAGGAATCTTGCAAAGTATTCAGCGACAACTTAAAGCATTTACTATTAATCCAGCCGATGAAAGGCAAATCAATATTGGGGATAGATCCCGGATATACCAACGGGTGCAAATTGGCCCTGATTTCTCCAACGGGGTCGCTTTTGGCACATAATGTTGTGTATCCTCATAATCGGACTAAGAATAGAGGAGAGGTGGTCATAAGAGATATGTTATTTCAACATAAGTAAGTAGTATGCAGAGTAGTCAAAAAGCTAGCCACAAATAGGATTTTTAAATTATTAACAGTGGCGTACCCAGGGAGCAGCAAGGGTACATTTGCCTCCCCCCAAAAGACTTGAAAAAATATTTTAGCTTAAAAAAACAGATTTAGCATACCGAAATATCGTTAGCTCCCGATGAGGTATTAAATAAACTAGCTAAATTAAGCGCAGATTAAATGTATATATTTAATGTATTGTTTTAATTTTGTAAACATTATATTTTTATTTTGTTGTTTAAATCTAGTAGTTAAGTATAGGTTAAGTTAAATTAAATATTGATAAGGTAACATGTGCAATCCATCAAGACCAGAGCCGTAGGTAGCGAGCGGAGGAGAGATTTGCCATTTAAGAGGTCGCCGAATCCTTGTTCTCTCAACGATTTTCACGACTTCTTGTTAAAAATTGGCAATTTTTACCAAAGTCGTGAAAATCGTACCAATTTTTACCAAGAAGTCGTTAAAATCGTTTAGAGGACAGGGATTTTCCGGTTTCGCCGCACCTTTCTCCGGCGGCGGACATGACTTGCCCCCCGAAACTTTTTCTGGGTACGCCACTGATTATTAAGATATTTAAAAGTTTTCCAATAACCAGTTATTGTGCATTTTAACACTTGTTGATGACCGCTATTATGGGCAAATTTGAAAAATGTTTTCTGAAATGTCAATAGGTTAGGAGTTAAAAATATATAAAAATGTTATTTAAAAAACTGTTTAGCACTCAATTTTATGCCTATTAACGAGATAACGAAAAAATCCCCGTAGTTTCGATTTCCTTAAAAAAGCAGATTGTCATTGCTGAGAGTTTAATATGGGAGGGTGGAGTCCTCACCCCCTAACAGCGGCGTTTAAAACAACGTACATAAATAATCACGAGAGAGGTGAGAATAAGGGTACAATCTTTATCTCGCCGCAACCAGGGTTGGCGGCTCTGCGACGGATTTTTTTACGTCCAGTGAAACATTTAAGCTCATGTTAATAAACCCCCTCTCGTAAAAAAAACTTAGATATCGGGTTAAAGCTGCGCTGCGTCTTTTTACTCATATGAAAATAACATATTTATATTTATTCTGAAAAAGAAGGTAAATCAAAGGCATATATTTTAAAAAATCATCAGATCGCATATACTTAATTCGAAATTCCGTTATTTTAGATGCAACATAATAGCTATAGGCAATGGTACGGCCTGCAGACAAACAGAAGAATGGATCTCGGAACTAATTAAGGACGGGTTTTTCGAAAATTTGGATGTTAGTTACACCATAGTGAATGAAGATGGAGCTTCGATTTACAGTTGTAGCCCCGAGGCAAAGAAAGAATTTGGTACTTTGGATCCTAATATTATAAGTGCAGGTAAAAGTTCTCACAAATTGATCAGGGTAGTGTTCAAAACCGTAGTCGTAGATCCGAATTAGAGACGACCTTCGACCATCTGCCAACCGGATGAAAATTGTTTTTTATCAAATATAATATGACTGGTCTACAGGAAAAATATTACTGTTCTTCTTATTAAAATCTATAAACAGTCAAATTATCAAATCAAACAGCGTGATAACTACAAAGATATTTGAATAATAAAAATACCTAAGCAAAAAAGTATACATATTTTACCAAAAAAGCAAAATATTTATTCTAGATTTGTTTAAGAAAACATTCCTTATATTTTAATTTAGTTTTATTTTACCCAGTAAATACATATTCAAAAAAATAAATATTTATATATTCACAAAAATACATTTTTGTCATCTCATAAAATGTTCCTTATCACAATACATTTCAATATTCATTCTACGTGTTCTGCCCAGAGCTGGCCCAAGGAAAAGAAAGTGGCATTGTGGATCCTAACTCGCCAATTTCGATTTCTCTGCCAAGATGTTTAATTTTGACGATGCATTTGCAGTTAATGAGGGTCGACACCGCACTGACCCGATTGACCCTAGAACCCCGCCTGAACATTGAGGTAAAGCTGCAGGTGCTACCCAGAGTTGACCCAGGAGGGGGCTACGAATTTTGAGGACGGATATGCGTTCTCATTTCAAAT
>JAHBCN010014476.1:0-22578 GCA_019359885.1 Listronotus oregonensis
CTTTTTTTTAAAAAATTTAAAAATGACTAAAAGTTAGATTTTTTAATGAACCCCCCCGTAGGCATATTATCCAATTTTTCCCTTTTTAAATTTTTTTATATTTTATTAATTAGCAGAAATAATAAAATATAATCGTATATTTAACTCTATTGATAAAATTTTCTACTTTTGAAAAAAATATTATAAAAAAAAAGGAAAACATACAATAAATAAAAAAAGTCTGTTATAAAAATGAAACCTTCAATTTGGGAAATAATTACAGGAAACGAATAAATAGATATTAAATTTCACGGGGAGAAAAGTACTATTATTATCAATATTTTGTAATATTCAAATTAATTTTTTTCATATTTATTTAATAATTTTTAATAATTATTTATACAAACAAAAATATTTATTATTTACATAGAACATGGGAAAAAAGTTTTGGGTTTTTTTAGGTTTTCCAAAAACCCCGAGGACCTGCGATGTAATTCTTTTTTGAAATCAGGGTTTTAATAGATACCTATTTTAATTCTCAGTTTGAAACTTAAAAAAACAAATTTTATTAGACTTAATTTTTAAATTTTTTTTTGGAATTTTATAACATAGATTACCAAATTTAAAAAAAAATTTTTTAAGTGCCATTAACAATATTTTTAAGTTTTAAAAGAAATGATTAGACACTGAAGGAAAAAACCGATTTATTTCTCAAACCCTTTTTCAGGAATTGGGACTTTAAGATTTGGGGTGTTTTAAGAGTTAAAATTTGCTTTAAAAAGCCCCACAGAAAATTGTGATTAAGTCCGGGATTTTAAAAGAATTTAAAACCCCCCAAAGGCAATAAGGGGCCCTTTAAAACACTTCGCAGAACTTTTTTTAGATTTTAGTTTCTTCGCTTCATTTCTTCATTAAGTTACTCTTTTTGTTTTGGAAAAAAACTTGTTAAACTGAAAAATCCATAAGAATTAAAAAAAATTCAAATTGCCCGGGGGGTCTTTGGGTTAGGCGGGGTTTATTAGGGCAACGCGGCTTTTTAATCCCTTTTAATTTTTTTTTAATTTCTTTTTTTAAGGATTTTTTAAGGTTTTTCTACTGATGATGTTTTTTTCCCCAGGCTTTATTTTAGTTCCCCCGATTAGTAGTGGGGAAAGGGGGGATTTTCTTAAAAAGTGGTGGGTTTAAAGCCCTTTTCCTTTAGGTTTTCCCAATTTTTAGGGTTTTTTTACATGGTAATTATACCACAACTGATTTCCCATTTTAAAAAAAAGAAAAAAGGGCTGGAGCTGGTGTTTTTTAGTCGAAAAAATGTTTTTTTAAAAAAACAACAGGGTTTCCCAAAAAATCCTTTTATAGAAAAAGTAAAACTTCTTGTTTTATTTTTGTTTTTGTGTCTGGCAAGACAAAAAATAAATCATTTTCTTTATTTTAACTTTTTAAAATTTTTTAAATGTGGTTTTTAACTCATCACTCTATAAGCCCAAAATTTCCCCATAATCAAAGCTATTTCCTTCAAAATACTGTCCCCAAAAATGTTTCTTTTTTTTTTTTTTAAAAGTTTTGTCTTTTGGGTTGTTTTTTTAATTTACTTTTAAAAAACCCCAATTTGATTTTAAAAATTTTGATTTTCTTTAAGTGGGGTGAAAAAGGGGTGGAGTATTTATCCATAAAAGATAGATTTTTTTTTTCGCTTTTAAAAAAAAGCCAGAAAACGTTTTCGTCTTTTTTTTTCTTTTTTAATTAAAACCTTTTTTTTTAAAATTTTCATTTTTGATTAAATTTTGTTGCTGGTAAACGGGCTTGTCCTTCTTTTTTTTTCCGAACAATTTGGGGCACATAATTTTTATTAATTTTAATTTTTTAAACCCCCAAAAACCCCTTTTGGCAAAATGAAATCTAAAAAAGTCAAAATTTATTTGAATAATTGCAAATTATGTTTTTTCAGGAAACCCAAAAAAAACCTTTTTGGGGGTTAAAAGCTGACAAAAAAATACATGTAAGGGGTTTTTATTTATTTACGTTCAAAACCTTTTTTTTAAAAAAGAAAAAAAAATTTTTATAAAATGTTTTTTTTTTCCATATTACCTTTGAAATTATCATAAAAAAATTAAAAATTTAACTTTTTTTTAAAAGAAATCCCCCTATTTTTGGCACAATGAAAGATTTTTTTTGCTGATTTAATTAATTTTTTGGGGAAATTTTTGGGGAAAAATTTCGGGTTTTTAAAAAAATAAAAAAATTATAAAATGGGCCAAAAAAGTTTTTTTTTATTGGGTTTTAAATTTTTTGGGGTTTTTTTTTTTTTTTATAGAACTAAAAGGACAAGGAAAGGAAAACCTTTTTTTTTTTAAAATAAACCTCTAAAACAAATAAAAAAAAAAAACAAAACTTTAAAATAAAAGTAAAAAAAAGAAAAAATTTTGAACCTTTTTTTTTTCCAAAAAAAAATTATTTTTTTTTGGGCCCTTTTTTTTTGTAAAAAAGTATAAATTGGATGGGTTTTAAAAAAAAAATTTAAAAATTTTTTTTAACCAAAATTTTAATAATTTATCCTTTTAAATTTTTGTCCACCCCGAGTTTTTGAACAAAAATCAAATGGTTCATTAAAAAACAGGTTATATAAATCCGAAAAAATTTTCAGAAACCCAAATACAGGGTTTCCCAAAAAAAATTTTTTAAGGCCCCCCTAAATTTTTCAATTTTTTTTTTTCATTTTTTTACTAAATAAAATTTTGTAAAATTTTAAATTTGAAAAAACAAAAATTTTTAAATAAAAACAATTTTTTTTAAACACAAAAAAAAAAGGCCCCTTTTAAAGGGGGGCCATTTAAAAATTTTTTCCAACCTTTTTTAAAATAAAATAAAAAAAATAAGAAAAAATCAAAAAAAAAAATTTTTTTTAAATCCTGGTTTAAAAGAACTTTTTCCCAAAAATACCTGTGTTTTTATTTTTTTAAAAAACCCCTTTTAAGATTTCTTTTTTTTTATAAAAAAATTGTTTATGTTTTGGGGTTTATTAAACAAACTTGGGTTTATAAGAAAAAGACAAGAATTGGCAATTTTTTTTCGCTACAACAAATATGATATATGCCATTCAGTCCAGGTGATTTTTTGATATTAAGAGCAGAAAGCATACGATTGATCTGCTTGAATATGTTCCTGGACATTTTATGAAGAATAGAAGTAACTCTTAAATGAGGCAAATTAATAGTAGACTCAATTGTAGAACTTGCAGCAACCGTTAACCAAATAGTTCTGCTTTTCCTTGGAGTGTTAGAATAAAAATAATACGTATTTGTTGGGAGAGAAGTAAAGAAAATTAGCACCTGTTAACCTGTGACACTTCCATCATCTAATATACATGGTACTTTCCATTTCATATTTAGTCGATTACTTAAAGTCAGGTCAATGTCAGTACTCACATACTGATGATATAACACTGTTTCACAAATTAAGAGTGTCATTAACGATGTATGTTGGCTACGGTAAAGTAGATTTAATAAAAGGAACTAAGTCAAAGACGACCCAGATTTCTTTTGAGAGGCCTTCTGGGATATTTCAATTATTGTTTCTTTTATGTACCCTAAGCCAGTTAAACAAAGTGTAAGCAATTTAGCCAAAACTATATTAACAGGTAAAATTATGGTTTATTTCAAATATTAGACCACTATTTTTTTTCTTCCAATTTGGTAAATATTTTAGTGATTTTTAAGTTACCAACCTTAATTTGACAGTATAAAATTTAACCTTATTGAACGTCAAACGTTGCCAAAAATATTCTTATAACTTACTTAAAAATTCATTACATTCATTCACTTTTTAAAAAATACTTCCTGTATCTTTATATTTGATAAAAATATAGTTTTTATCTGCTTGGCAGATGGGTAAAGGTTGTGTCTCATTTAAATCTCAGGTTATATGTAAAAAATATTTTAATAAATACAATAATTTTTAAAACACACATTTTGCTGCTTTCCCCTGTAGGAACATTTACAGCTGATTTTCTGTAAAAACACCATATATTTAAATTAACTTATAAAACTAAAAAATACCGCAAAAATAGTAACAAAAAACTAATAAGCTGACAGGTTCATTGGAAAAAACAGTCCCAACGACAATAAACTTTTTCAATATCAACAGTCACATAGATTAGCAACCCTTTGAGGCAAGACAGTGTTTTTAACGATTTTTGCACCATTTTAAAAACTGTTTCAATTATACAGCTTAAGAAAAATCTAAATTTGACGTGTTAATGTTGAATTTATTTTTGCAAAAGTATACAGGGTGGTTCTGGTTAGATACGCAACCTTTTTGGGACAAGAAAGTAAAATATTTTAAATTAATTAATTTGTTTTCTACTATTGTATTTTTTTAAAAAAATTACAGTTTTATTTTGTTACCATATTTTCAAACTAAATAACTCAAATTACAAGATATGTCTATTTATCTCTCCGTGTCTATAATAATACATAAGGCGTATTTAAGTTATGTCTTGTCATTTAGCAGGAAACTGTCGGATTTTTATTATGTTTGTAAACTTTAAATGAATTTAAAATGTTAATTTTTTTGTACAGTATATGTAATTTATCAGATTTTTAACATCTGGTCCTTGCAAAGTAGATTTTATAAGGTGTGCTGTTTTCTATGTCAATTACAATGAAAATTGAACCAAGAACAAAGGTTATGTAGCTGTGGACCACTGAAAACAAGTTTCTTTAGGAGCGCATGATGCCGGACTATTTCAAAAGCCTTAGACACGTCAGAAAGAGATCTGAAATTTGCTAAACAACTCAATTGTGCCTATCCAAATACTCTTAAATAAAGAAATTAACGATTGTTTTATTTTCTTGCAAAAAAAACAAGAAGGGAGGTATTGGCACGATGTCGATGAAAACGACATCTGACGACAGCGTAAATTCCTGCTGGAAAGCAAAGGGAGAGGTGTAAAAATATTTATAAAATTTATTTATTTTTCGTAAATAAATTTATATATAAACCTCGTCAGCACTGCAAAAGACTGTTAGATAACATTACAAAAGTCAAAATAACTTCTGGTTAAATCTCCAACGTAAAAATCGGCGGAATTTTAGGAATATTTATACAATTTTGAGGTTATGTCAGTGGGGCGTCATAATTTAAAAACTAGTGGCTCCTTAAAAAATCGGCACCTGACACAGTTACGAATCAGAGCATTTTCTCTATTTACAATCACAGAAGACTACACAGGCACTAAAGTCTGTTCTGCAGAAACTTCTTGACTACTTAGTCTATTAAAAAGAGACTTTTTCTTTTTAAAACTCGCAAATCATTAAAAAACTTCAGGAAAAGACAAAAAACGGTACACGGCAAGAAACGAGTAAGTTTGTCTTCTTGCTACGTCAAATTCGAAAGTTGTTCCACTAAGCCCGAAAGTCGTTCGGCTTAGTGGAACAACTTCCGGCGTTTATCCATTTTTTCTATTTTTAACTAGCAGTTAGAAGTTATAAAATTTGCAGTAACTATTTCTGCCAGTATTCTGACATTCAAGCACACGAAAACTATTATGCACCATTTTTAATATTCTTATCTAATTGTTACATTTTAATCAAGCATAATTTAACGAAAATAGCGCTATAATTAAAAAAGGGTTTTAAATGCTTTCTTGGGAGTAAGAAATTTAATAAATAATAAACAAACTACTCGCAAGATTTTATTTGGTATGAATATCTACAAATAAAAAATAGAATAAGTATAAGAGGAATGGTTTAACAGTGTTTGCTTATTACTTAATTTAAGGTGCCAAAAACCTTGTAACAATATTAATTTATTTACATTAAAAAAAATGTACTTAACTACAGCAAATAAAATATGACCTTCTCATAATTCAGAAAAATAATATTTATTACAGAAAGAACACTTAACACAATAATAAACTATAAATTTCCGACAAATGTTAAAATACTTGGTTATAATTATAATATTAGCATCAATTACTATAAGATCAGTTAGAAATATCCATGAAATAGAACAAAATACGACGCCAAATATGCACAAATATGTCAGATGTCAAAGCCCTCGCTACTATAATAAGCTTTTAGTTTAAAAGGTTTCTTTTTCTGCACTGCAGCAAGTGGTTATCAAGTACCGGCAAATACTTTTGCCGGGCTCATTTGTCACTTTTTTAGTCCCATTTGTCACTTTGCATGTCCATGAAATAAAAAATAAGCTGCTAATTTAGAGCATGGCAGTATTTATTTATGGTTGTTACGAAAACGAACTTCAGTTGAGTGTCAAATCCATGTCAAGCAGATAAATTATCCTCTTTTCGATTAGTAGAACATGGATTAATCGGATTTTAAAGAAGAAAATGAAATTCCTTAAGAAATTTTGGAAGCAGCCACGCAACTTTTAACTTAAAAAATTGGTAAGCATTAAATCTGGCCAGTAAGACGGCCATTATATTATTGTAAAACAACTGGGAAAAATAAACATTCTAAGTAAACGGTATTTTCACATAGCATTTAGCCTTTTAAACAGTTTATCTTGCACAATGTGTAAATTTAATGATAATAATGTTTAAAAAATCATATTAATCCTTTCACTTTTAATATGTCGGCAGCTCGAAGCTTGTCCGACATGAATTATCGTTGTTTGGCTTAAATTTCGCACTTCAAAAATTATTTAACATTTAGGATAGGTAGACAATAGTTCAAAAATCTTATATAAATTTACGAAACGCTTTAAAATATTGGGTTACTGGCGGAAATGGCTAAATTTATTGAAATAAGTGACTAATTCGATCATGTGAAAATATGTCCACTATACAGGGTGTAAAAAGTACGATGCTTACCATTTTATTGGGCGATAGTGGAGCTCAAGATAAGTCAAAAAGTTTATATGACGTATGTGTCAAAACTTGACAGATTTTTGTTTAAACGATGTCAAAGTTACAAAATTGGGAAGCAATTATTTCTGAAAAGCTTAACAATTGAAAACTCGTCTTAATCGCTTATCAGTAGCTTTATTTGCTAATAAAATAAACTTAGTTATAAATAGTTCAATCTACAAATAAAAAGTAATAATAATAAATTTCGCCCAGTTAAAAATTTAAAAACACAATTGGCAACAGCGCTGCCCAGAAGCCTTGTGCGTGAAGTCAAGTCAGTCGTTGTTTCAATGTTTTTAAATAGGAAAAATATGTCGATATGTCAGTAAATCAAAATCCTAATCTAGCAGCTCAAATTTGCTGTGAAATTTGTGCAGGGGTACCAAAGGGTTCTAAAAACGGAATGTGTGCAACCGAAAAATCTAAATAGAGGAGCTGGGAGATACATAACTGTGGAACAAGAGGAAAGAATTTTGGAAATTGTGAAACCATAAAATTTCTTTGTTTAGACTATGCATACTTTTAAAGAAAATAAGTAATTTAAAATAACTTTTTTTACCATCAAAAGTAAAAGATTTATGCTATATACACTAAATTAATAATTATTTCCACTTGATATGTTTACTCATAAATTATCTCTAAAAACATCTACAGTAATATGCGTACATCACGACTCTTGAAAACCCTTTAAGAAAAAGAACACGGGATTAAAAATTGTGTCGAGACTGTTCGTTATAAAAGAAAATATACGCTTTCATGGGTAAATTCATTCGTTCCATGCTTCAATGAAGAAACTTAGTGATATTAGGAAGAAATACACAACAACTGACTTATTTTTTTATCGGGAGATAGACTCAAGGAAATGTAAAGGTTAAAGAAAGAACACAAAAAACAGCCGTATAATTTCTTAAACGATTTGGTCGCTTCGTTTTAAAAAGTTGCAAACGTTCGCGCAAGTTGAATAGGATTTTATGGCAGTTTAATAGTCCAGGAAACAAACCATTTTGCCTTGCAATTTTTTCAAAATGCATAGAATGACTTAAAATTTTGACAGTAGGTAGAAAATAGTACAATGATCAAAATTTACATTATGCCGAAGGGCGCCTTTACCCTGGGGGTGGTTGCCAAGCCATCTCGAGGGTGGATTTTTTTAAATTTTGACCACAGAAGTCGATATAAAAATGATTTCTAAGCCTAAAATGATCTATGCATTTTTTTGTAAAATGCATACTTCTTGAGTTATTCGCGATTGAAAGTCGGAATTTTTCATCGATAAAATAACTCGATAACTATGCATTTTAGCAAAACACTGTAAATAACAAAATTTTAGCTGTTATTCATCAAACACAAAATTTCAGAGTTTCAAAGTCAAATAACGCAAAGTTTACGTATTTTTAAAGGAAACTAACTAATAATAACTTTTTTAAAGCATTTGCAGGCATATATCATAGAAGTTGAGTGAGTTATGAATAAAATAAGTTAGACCAAAATTTTTTGAGTTCAAAAATCTTCGAAAAGAATCCCCCAATTACCACTCTAATTAAAATGAGTCGTAGCTCTTTTTTAATTCTATTTATCTATGTCACACATATATTTTCAGAATTTTAATAAAAATGACCTTTTCTTTAATATAATTCGAAAACTAAGGGAGATACGTAAAAATCACTAGGGTATCAAATTTAAGCTTTTTAAATTACAAATATTTTCCCTTTTATTTACTCTATGACGGAAATTAGGTGAGATATAAACGTTTAAAACGCGTGTGTATAGACGAGCCCCACCTTGCCCTTTACACTCACCCCTTTAAAGAAGTAAGGGTTTTAAATAGTTTTAATATATAGGACTTTATAGTTTAAAAAAAAACCAACTAAATGGTTTTTTAAAGAACTTTTCATTACAAAAAATGAAAGGGGTATGCTTAAAAAAACAATTTTTTGAAGCATGCTAAAAGCGATTCGATGCATTTTTTAAA
This sequence comes from Listronotus oregonensis, assembly GCA_019359885.1. NCBI lineage: Eukaryota > Metazoa > Arthropoda > Insecta > Coleoptera > Curculionidae > Listronotus > Listronotus oregonensis. Next base: position 8,817 of record JAHBCN010014476.1, read on the forward strand.
AATTCTCGGTTTTGTACTATTTTTTGCATTGTATATTGTAAGGGGTGGATTTTTGAGAATTAAAAAATTAAAAAATTAGTAATACTTTTGAGCGGTCACATTTTTTAATTACAACATTGTGACAATATGTTAATTGTTATAGGGTAAACAATTTTTTTATTAAATCATCATAAGGGTTGATTTTTAAGGGTTGAAATATATTAAAAAATGTTTAAAATAATTAAATACCTATTTTTCAATTTATATGAGCCTAATTTTATGTAACTTAAGCTTTAATATAAAAGTTTTGAAGGTTTTTGCAGTAAGGGGTAGTTTTCACCCCTAAAAAATAAAATGCGACCTTCAGCATAATAGAGATTTTTAAGAGAAGGGTTAGTTAAGCTTAATCCCAAATGTTCATGCAAACCACTGTAATTATATAAATAACTTTTAGGGTAATTTTTTTTGAAAAATCATGATAGGGGTTAATTTTAAAGGGCTAAAATATTTTAAAAGATGTTTCAAAAAACAAAATACCACTTTTTTAACTTATTTAAGTCAAATTTTACTTAACTTAAGCTGTAGTGTTGTAGGAAAAGTAGTGCATAATTTTTTATCTTAAACTTAAATTTTTATTTACTTTAAAATTTCTAAACTATCTATGTTAAAAAAAACGTGTAAGATCCATTTTCGCTTATCTTAACAGCATACACCCTCCTTTTATGGCAACAGTGTAATAAAAAATAATAAATTACCCGGCAAAATTTATTTAAAAAAAAAGTAAATACATAAAACATAACCAATTTTATTTTATATCATAAATATTAATGAATTGTTCTTGTAAATAACAGAACAACCTCACGTCGACAATTAACAGAATAATTTTCTCCTATTTAAATAAATTTGCAGATATTTGTTTTAATTTTTATTAATTATACATTTGGAGCTGCAAAAATAATGTTTAACAATTTCTTTATGTAAAATACTAACCTGTCTTTTTTTACAAAAATTTTCCATTTATTTTAAGGTAGTTTACTCGTAAAATATAATGATCCATACTGGTACTAGTCAAGGGAATCCCGGCCCGTGCAACAATCAACTTTTGTTAGAGAGAGATTAGCGAGGGCTATTCTTCTGAGAACGCCCCCTCTCTGATGCATCTGTAACTTTGCACATGACTTGTTTATAGCATAAGAAACGTTTTTTAGAGGTTTTTTTGAAGCAATAGTGAAATTTAAAAAAAAAATGAAAAAGAACATTTTTTTAATTTATTTCTTATTTAATTTTTTTCTTTTCTTCCAAAAAAATGATACATAATCACCAAACAGGATATAAGGACAGCGACCTTTTATTAGGAAATTGTGAGATTTAAAAAAACTGTAAATGAAAGTAATTTTAGAGTGCCCTTTTATGAGGAAATTGTGGGGTTTTAAAATTGTCGGAAGGGTCTGTTGTCGTTTAACGTCCATCGATTTGAAAATAAAAAATTACAGATAAAAAGAGTACATTTTGTTTAGTAAATTTAAAAAAATCCAAAAAATGCATTTTTGCAGAGAAAAATAAAATTTAAATTCAAAAAACACTATGTTTTAACGACTGTCGCAAGTGAACTGCCTTAAAAATTACAAACCAATAAACACTAAACGAAATCCCAAACTACACTTACCGATTCTTAAAACTTCTTGCTAATGTCCTATTCAATCCAGTGCCTCTCAACTGCTGAACGGTTTTGTTCTGCGCACTGGCGCTGGCCGCCAACTGCGCAGCACTAGTACGAGGCAGCCGCGACGACACACCACTGGTAACACTCGCGAGCGATAGAGTCAAAAGAGGTACTATCCAGTGGTACCTCATTTTTCTTTAAAGATTTCTTCACTTAGATATGTCTCTATTGTTTTTGTTTGGCACTTTAGAGCAAAGTCTAGTCCAAATTAATAGTTTGGTACTATTTAATAGTTGTTAAGAGTCCTTGAAACAGGGTTTTAGTGGATACCTAATAATAATTGTTGAATATAAGCATGTGTTTGATAATTATTAATAAAGCACTGTTGCGAGAAAAAATATTGGTAGCTTGTATAGATAGGGTGAAAATTATACTTGTAATTTATATATATATATATATATAAATAGTTTTTCGGTTATTCTCTGCAAGTCAAGTTTGGATAATGATGGTTTTCTGTAGGACGTTAAAAGAATTTTAAATAAATTAAAAAATATGTTTTTTACCAAAAACAAATTTTTCTTCTTTTGAATGTTAAACTATGCTTAAGTTTTAGAAGATGTAAAATAAAAATAATTTTCAGAGCTACGTTAGGAAGATATTTTCATGACTAAAAATCTTACAACCATCCTACTCTACTGATCTGCGGTTTATTTGCTATAATATATACCTTTGTACTAATATTGGAATGGTATTTCTTAAGAATTTTATTCCATGTTAGTATTAAGAAGGAGTATCCATTTCTGCAATCAATAAACAACTGCCTGTTTAAGTTTATTTAAAATAATTTAATTAAAGCTTATTTATTAAAAAAAAAATTGTAAAGCAACGTCAATAAGAAGAATAATTATGAAATTTCTATAAAAAAATTAAACCCCATAAGATGATTATGTCATTTTTCTTCCTTTTTTTTGTAAATTTTTAATAAATTTGTAAAAGGAAAATCAGATATTACAACATAAATGACTTTTAAATGATTTTTATTTATATTTAGTTGTACAAAACTATATTTGTATTTATTTCCTGCACGTTTGTTGTTTACCGAGTCTATATTAAATACTGCATTATTTAGGGTCAAAAAAATGTATTAAAATCCAAAAATAATAACTAAACCTAAACTGCGAAAATCATTATTTTTCTTTTTAAATACGACAAAATTTTCTAGAATTTTGTGATAACATGGCAAAAAAGTTTAAAGAGCAATGCAAACCAAGTTTGCAAATATTTTTAGTAGGAAAGCTGCCCAAAATATTTTTAAATAAAATTAAAACTCTAAACTTTTGGTCTATATAAAAATATTTTACACAATAAAAATTAAGAGAAACAATACTATATTAAATAAAAATAATTATATTATATATTTTTTATTATAAATAATAAGCACGTCAAAGTAAGCTATTTTCTATAATATAAAGAAACGTCACTTTTCCTTTGAGTAAATTTTATAGAAAATTCCATACTAACTTCTTCTAGCCACATTGATATCTTATGGTTATTATAGCAACATAAAAAAATTCGAAAATTAAAGAAAATTTTTAAAATATCCGTAACCTCCAAAAATGTTTAATAAAGTACTTGATATCTTAAGATATTATTACTGTAAATTTTGACTAGACCTTCATTGAATTTTAAATAACTTACTTTGACACTGCAAATAGGTTTTCTAAAATTAAAACTTCCAAAGCCTGTCAACTATATGAAACAAAGTAAAATATTGCAAAAATGCAACAAATTTTTAAAAAATAAATATTTAATAAGAATAAAATATTTTTAATATTTCAAAAAATATTTTATAAAAAATCGAAAAGTTTTAATTGATTTAATAATTTAAAATTAAAAAAATAAATAAAAATTAAAATTAAAAAGGTAAAATTTAAAAAGTGCAGTAAATAACTACAAAGGTAAAAAGTTTAACAAAATTTGGATCTAAGAGCGGATGTTTCCTTAATACATTTTTTTAAGTATTAGAGAAAAAAAAAGTTTTTTTTTCTAACTATATAATTTTTATTAATTTAAATAAACAATACAAAATATACAAAAACTACACAAGGCTGTTGCCAGTCTTAAAATAAATGTACCTTTATAATTTTTTATATTTTTTTACCATAAATTTTTGCTGTAAAAATTTTTAAACTTTTTTTTACTTTTAATTCTTTTATAATAACGATTTCAAAATTGGTCCAAAAAAATTTCACTTGTCACTAATCATGTCCTAAAAATAATTATTTTTCCTATTTGCACTGTATTTTATTTAAATATTTTTTGCGTATAATAAAAGTCTTTTCTCTCGATTCTTTTAAAAGTATTTAAAAGAACATATGAATATTTTATTTTTGGAAAAAAAATTATTGAAACAAAATTAATTTAAAAAAATAACATTTTAATTTTTAAAATTAAAATAAATATTCTAGAAGGTTCTGAATATTAGTTATGATTATTTAAAAGTAATTTATGACGTATTTACCCAACAAATATTAACCCCAAAAAAGTCACTACACGGTACTACTTTCCTTAAATTTGTTTGAAAAAATCACTAATTTTTTAATAAATCACTTTTGATTTTTTATAATTTTTACCCTATTATTTACAGTACTACCAATAAGTACCAATATTTTTTCTCCGCAACGCTACTCTACATGCGATGTTTACTATACGGTACGACACCTGTCACTTTTGTTCTTCGTATTCCGATCTGAATGAGCGTTAATGTGGTACTAAGTTGTTCCCGCCATGGTACTGCGGTTACCAGACGGTGGTTCTTGGATTAGGTGTGCAGAACCGGAATTCATTAAAAAAAAATCGGTTTAGAAGAACTGCAGAAAGTTTGGGCCTGGTTATTTAATGTATGAGCTACATTGTAACTAATTTCCTTATTGTTGTTGGAAAGTTCCGTGATTTAATAACGGCCATACGGACGTCGTCCATGTCCGCCTGTTTGATCAAGAATGCGCATAAAGGTTGCCCATCTCGGCCCAAAGCTAAATCTGACCTGCTTTAAACCGCCCCTCACGACCCAAAAATATATTTAAATACTTCAGTAAAGTATTTTATATGTATATATATATATTATATATATATATATATATATATATATATATATATATATATATATATAGGAAGTATCATATATTAAATAAATATCGAAACCAATAGTGAGGATGCAGTCTTTTAAATTATAAAAAGGATTGGTGGCCTGATTTATTAATGAAACCCTTTCTGTTTTTCAAGCTTTCGAATTATTATTTTCTCCTTCCTCAGGACTACACTAAAAATAAAGTTTTTACAATTAAAAAACTAATCCTAAAATTTAAAAAGATATGAATATGTGATTTGTGTGAACATACATATCATGCGATAATCAAGATTTAACTCATATTTATGTTAAAAATCATTTTAAGTTTATTTAATAAACTTAAAAGAATTAATGATGAACAGTATTAAAATTTAAGAGTGATCAATTATACTTCTACAACTAAAATTTATTTTAGTTATCTAGATGAAAATAATAAATTCGAAAGCTTACCAAAAAGAAAAGGTTTATTATAAATCCAGGAGAATCCTTTTCAATATTAAAAGACTCATAATACTTGGTTTCGATATATATATATATATATATATATATATATATATATATATATATATATATATATATATATATATATATATATATATATATATATATATATATATATATATATATATATATAAACTCCCCGGAGGGGGAAAGGAAGAGCAACTGCCTCTCCTGGCTTAAAAATTTTTTTGTTTTTTAAAAATATCGTTGTTATTTATTATTTATTTTGATTTATTATTTATTAGGATCGTGTATAACAACGACTTGTTGTTAAACACTTATTTATTGTTAATTATGATTATTTTTTTATTTTTATTTTAATAGTACTGTTGTATTACAGTACAGTTAATGGACTGAGTCGTCCAAAGTATCATTGCAAAATATTTAAACTGCGATTTCAAAACACTACTTGTCGGACAGCGTCCACCTTTAACCTTCTTTAAATTAATATTATAAATAATAATTTTCTTAAAGATCACCTTTCCAACTCTAAAAGAATGTAAATTTTTCATAGAATCGTCGATTTGAGCGGGTTTTTCGACCTTTTTCGACGAAAAATGCACCGATAAGGTTTAACAAATAAATATATTGTTTATTTGTAAAACCTTTTTAAATACAGGAATAACACTAGAAAATTCTTTAACACTGCCCCCTCTTACACCTGATCATCCCCATCATCAGCTATATCGCCATGATACCTACTCAGACTATCCTAATGGACAACTTTCATTTTACTTTAGGGCTGCTTTGAATTCGATAAACCAAATCGTTAATCCTCTTTATTATTTTGTAAGATCCATCTCATGCTTAAGTCAGTTTTGGAGTTAACTAATTTTTCCTTCTTGGGTTATACAACCAATTTATCATCAGCAGAATTTGCCTTTATATCACTTTATATTGTCTCTTATTATGTCATAAATTTTAAGAAGGTACTCCTGAAGTTCATCTGCCTAATCCTGGATCTCCTTTCCAATTTCATTCGGTTGTCCAAACAAAAGACCGCAAGATAATCTTACTGCTCTTCCAAAGATAACCTTAGCTCAGCTTTGACTAGTAGAATTATGGACAGCTGCTCAGATGGTCAATAAGAACATGGACAAGTGTTTAACCCAATTTCGCTGATTTTTAACAACTTTGGAAAGGTGCTCCTTTATGGTTCTATTAAACCGCTCACCATACCATCTGACTGTGGATGTAATGGTGTTCTTCAGAAAAAAGCTAACTTTTGTACATTTTTGGTATTTATGTTCTTTGCACCACTTTTCAAAACGCGGTGCTGTTACTGGTGGTTTGTTGATAAATAAAAAAAAATCTATAAACTGCATTTTCAAGGATTTAAGGGTCAAGTAGTTATGTAAAGTTAAATTAATAATTTTGTCCTTGTCAAACTGTGGTTGTTTTGAACAGCAGATAAAAAATCTTATAGGTGATCCAGCAAATAAAGGGACAAAGCCTTCAGTTATTGGACTACGATTGAATTTTCTATTTTATTATTTTGGTTTACTTATGACATTTTTTTAAAAATATTTTATTGAAAATAATTTTATTATATTTTAGATTTCCTCTACGGAAGTCATAAAAGTATGTCTTAAAACTGTTTTGCAAATTACTCGACACACCCTAAACAATCTAAGATCTTTTCCTCCATGCATACAAATTCCATAACATTAATTATTCTAGAGTATATATTTGTACAATATCGTATCTGACCGACTGACAAGATATATGTAACTTGTAGTACGTCCTGTATCGACCGATAGATTTCACATAGAACAATATTGGAAGGACTGTTTATTTAGAGGTGCCCAGTGTACAAGTAGTATCAGTGTAAGTTCAGTGTTGCCAAGTTGTATTAAAAAACTAAAAAAAAAAATAAATCTTCCAAGTAAAAAAAAAAAATAATTCGTTGATTTTTTTTTACCTGCTGTTAGTTTAAAATTAAATTAACTTTGGGTACCCCATTAGGTCCGGACTTAAAATTTCCTCTATTTTTTTATTGATCTATGTTTGGTATATTATTAGGGCAGGGGTAGTAGTAGGGTCCACCTGGAAGATCCCGTGGGGAACCCTGAATCCCTAGGCCCAACCACCCCTCGCCTCCTTTTGGCTACAACCTCCTGTGTTTGATGTTTATCAGGTTGTTTGGGGTTTTGAAGTTTTTGGTTACCGAAATCTGGTTAGCGGAGGGGGTTTAAGAAGGACTGAGAAGTGGGGCCCTTGCCCCAGTGACTCGGACAATCCAGAAATCGGTTTTTAAGGGCTAGGCCGAGAGGCCAGGGGGGGGAAACCCGGGTCCTTCCTGAAGGGAAGGGCAGGGTCTCAAACTGGCCCGAGGGCCAATCCGGGCCGGGAAGGCCGGCCCGGGAGACTAGAACGAAAACCCTTTTAAGAACAAATAATTTTTATGCAAATTAAATTTGGTTTACTGAAGTATTCTAATTTTAGTTGAATTTATTAATATGAATTCAGATAGGTCATGGGCTAACTGTAATATAAATTCTTGAGGTTGAGTTTTTGGATAAGTTGGATAAAAAACGAATTTAATGGTAAAGACATTATAATATGCAGAAAATTTAACTTCAGTATAAAAACAACAAATTTTGAAATTTTGAACTAAACTAACTTTTTTTATAACAATTTAAATAATTATCTAAGTATATATTACAAATCTTTAACTGACAATATGAAAACTCTAATGAGATTTTTTTGTAATTTGAAGGATTTTTTTCACTGCCAAGTAGTACGTAGTATCAGCTGTAACTTCAGTTTGCTTGTATAATACTAAAAGAAAAATTTTAAGTGCTCATCAGTTAATTTCGATTGTAAAACAATTTTTGGGTACTTCATGTATCGGACAAAAATTTTTTTTTTATTACATTTTATAAGTAGTAAAGGCAAAGCGGGATAAACAAGACCACGAGCAAATTTATGCAAATTATCAAATTGTGTCAGTGGAAGACTCTTATAAAATTCCAACAAAGATGAGTTTTGATATTTGTTCTTAATTATATCACTGCATTGTAGATCAATCATTTCCATTTGAAGTTCCGGGGCTAGGGTTTCAATGTCAGTATCAAAGGATTCTGAAAAATCTTAATTTGATTCGCAATGGCATCAAAGTCCGAGAAACGAGTATCAAAATTTATCTTCAAAGCACTCAAAGTTTTGATTGCAAAATCGATAGGAAAACTCATTTAGTGTGTGCTGAATATTTCACATGTTTTAAAATGTGAAAAACATTTACTTCGTAGTTGTGTTTTGAAACAGTCTCAATTTCTTCCGGAATGATTTGATATTAGTGTATAAATCAGGAAGATGCTGGTTTCTCCTTGCAATCCCAAATTCAGTTCGTTCACATGTTTTGTCAAATCAACATAGAATGCTAACTTCCACAGCCATGCGTTGTTTTGTAATTCAGTAAGAGGGCAATGCTTTTCATTCCAAAAAAATTTCGATAACTGCTCGAAGTTCAAAAAGCGCTGAAGGACTTTCCCACAACTAAGCCAGCGTACGGCAGTATGATAAGGTAAGTCAGTTTCTCCAATCTCTTCAATAAATTGTCGGAATTGTCGGTGATTCAACCCAAAAGATCTGATAAAATTAACAGTTGATATGACTGGTTTCAGAACGTCAGACATATCCAAACATTTTCCCCACAAAGACTGTTGATGAATGATACAATGTAAGACTAATGGTTTTGAACCACCGTCATTTTCTACAGCCTTTGACACAAGAGCGACCACTCATTTATCTTTCCCACTCATGTTTTTGCCTCCATCAGTTGTAATACATTTCAAGTTTTTCCATCGAAGGTTCTTTTGATTAATGGCCATTTCAACTCCTTTAAAAATATCTGTACCAGTAGTTGTGCCATGAATACTATACATATCAAGAAGTTCTTCGTGCATTTCATAGCTTTTATCTACTCCTCGAATATAAATCAACACCTGAGCAGTATCTGACCACATCCAGTTGACTCATCCCAAAGGCCAAAGAAAAGCACTCAAAATGTCCATTTTTTGTCGAACAGTTGAGAGGATATATTTTCAGCGATGTTTTCTACCCTTCGAGCCACAGTGTTTGCTGACATACTGACAGTTTTAATAAATTTACCTTTTCAGGGCACATTTCTTCCTCTACTGCAATTATGCATTCTTTGATCATTTCTCCATCGGTGAATGTTTTCCACGTTTTGCAATTTCAAGAGCCACACGAAAGCTGGCACGAGTTGCAGCCTCTTGTTTAGTTTTGAGTTTTGTAAATGAAGATTGCTGCGATTTCAATCCGCGCTGCATAGCTTCGAATTTTTCTGTCCGCAAACTTCCTGTATATTTTGAATAATTTTGAAAATGTTTTGTTTCATAATGACGTTTAATGTTATATTCTTTGAGAACGGCTATGCTTTCATTGCAAATCAAACATAGCGCCTTGTTACTGGACTCAATTACGAAATACTAAATGTTCCACTGATCTTTGAATTTTCTGCATTCACTATCAATTTTTCGCTTCTTTTCCATACTACTAATTCACACACAAGCAACAATTAAATCAAAATACTGTTATAAAGATGTCTTAAACTTAAACACGTTTTAAGGAGGTATCAATATTTTATTTAACAACAGTGTTCATAGGAACTGACTTGTGGTTGCCACTAGCCTTCTTATATATTCCAATTACTGCCATCTAGAAGTGAGTGGAAGACACCAGAACTTTCTGAACCAACGAGATTAATTTTGTACGTGCTATTAGCGCCATCTGTTAGCGATAGAAGGTACTACCCATTTCCGCTTGTATCCACCAGATGTCGTGTCACGTTACTCCTCATGGCTCGTACTCTACGACTAATCTAGAAATTACAGATAATGACAGGAAAATTAATAATATGCAGTTTGCCGTTTTGCGGACTTTGTCCGATTTGCAGCCTTTTTAAACGTTGTGTACTTTTTCGGACTTTTTTTTTCATCAGTGGACTATTTCACTTCTTACCACCGGCAACAATGATAATATGGTTTTGGCCCTCGGAACTTACTGGAGTAATCAGTATGGCCCTAAGGCTGGAAAGTTTGGAGACCCCTGATGTAGGTTAAAGGCAAATTGCAGGTGTTTAGTATAAAGCGGAGTCTTTTCATCTTAGTTCATCAATCGTTTGGAGTTTGTCAAGGTATTTTCGATGTGTTATTGAGCATTCAAAATAGCTAACCTAAACTATTAATATTAGTAGGTAATCAGGACCTGTACCCTGTCGAAAGGTGCGGTGCTAACAATAGATATTTGTCAGACAACTTATTTATGGCTGGGTTTTCCACTGAGGGTTGTCATTTATTTAAAAAAAAAAAAAAAAAATATATATATATATATATATATATATATATATATATATATATATATATATATATATATATATATATATATATATATATATATATATATATATATATATATATATATATATATATATATTTTAAAAGGTAACTTTTATTTTTTTATGAAAATATTTCTTGCTTTAAAAAAAAACAACAATAAGCTCGAATTTTGGTGTCTAGGTACAGGGTGTCCCAAATTCGAGCCTCATGATTGGGATCTCGGAATCTTGAAGAGATACGTGGTCGGTTAGGTTAAATGAAGACAAAGTTGCGTAATTTCATGCTAATCAAAATGCTACCTGAAAAGTTTAGAAATTTCGAATACTTCCGAAGACTTTTGGACAAACCGAATATTCGCGACTTTATTGTTATTTTTTTAGGACTCTATTTGAATAGATATAACAAAATAAAGTTTCATTTTTATTGCTACTTTTCCTGTTTTTACAAGACAGTGTTATTTGATTTACACAAAACGACGTTTCGTAATGAGCTCCTTTTATCAACTTTATTTTTTTTTTAAACGGTCTTGGATTTTTATTACGGACTTTTGGGGTTTTTGGGCCAAAAACCCGGGTAATTGTATTACACTTATTCGGAAAATCATTTAATTGTTTTTCCTGCCAAAAATCTAGTTATCTATCTATCTCTCTCTAACACATGATTTCTTATGAAAATTGCCAATAATATAATTTTTCGAATGAGTACGAAACATCATTGATTTTGGGATCCTAAAGTCTTAAAATCATAATAAAATCCCGGATCGTATTTAAAAAAACAGGGTTGATCAGGGGTTCTCAAACTTATTTTTCTAAACGCCCACTTTTAAAATCGTTTTTTTTGTAGCGCCCCCTTTTTTTTCACCTTAAAAATCTCAATAACTATTAGTCTCGCCGGGCGTTTAATTAAACCTATATTCTAAACGACAATCTTTTTTAAGACAGAGCAAAAATAATGGAACTTTAATTTTTAAAGGGGTATCTTATATTCAAAATTAAAATTATCAACACTGATCAATAATAATTCAACTTTACAATATTAAGATGATCGGGTGGAGCAGGGGGGGTGAATGATACAAGCGGGGTGCGTGCATGCGCGGAACGTCATCTGGGGTGGGAAGTTCGAATTTTTACTAAATCGATTCATTTGTTTATTCACTTGAAATATTCGTTCCCAACCGATTCACTTTATTAGTGCCGGTGGACTCGGTGTTTTGAATTCCACCAAAAAATGTGGTAGTTATTTAAAAAAATGATTTACATTTATTTCATTTTGGTATATTTTTTTCTTTTGTGACAGCTCACGAAGAATTTTTATATACATATATAATATATTGGAATATATACATATACATAAGTCCTAATCCAGGGCCGGGTTTTCGAATTTAACCCATCTTTTTTCTCCAGTTCCGTCAACCTGTCCAAGCACTGAAACATGTAAATATTGCATTTCATAGCACCTTTTTGAAATGTGGTAGTACCCCACGGACGTTATTTTAAATAACTACTCCTATTCCCCCGGGAATCGCCCGGATCGCTGGCACGGCGAGGCGGACTCACCACTATACCGGGAGACAATTATAATTATTATTTTAAAAATATAAATGGGGAAAAAAACTTTAAAAACTGTAATTATAAAACTTACCTCAAATTAAGTCTTTGTACAAAAGAATAGTTAAAACAAATAAAAAAGTTTTTTAATTGCCAAATAGGTATTTAGCCAAAACTGCTGGAACCGACAATACCAAAAATTTTTTAATACTTCTTCTTCTTCTTCAAGTGCCATATCAGGTCCATGACGTCGGGATTCGGGCAAGTCTTTCGATTCTTCCCCAATCGGAATACTTCCCTGGCTGCTGCGCCGGTCCTTCGGATGTCCCTCGCCAGGAAGCCGCATTTTTCCCCCCCTTTACGTTTCCACTTTTCCCATCATAATCAGCTGTAGAATTCTGTGCGCTCTCCTCGGGATAGTCCAAGATCGATTTTCCCCTAATACACCTCTGGTAATGTGAGCAAAATCGAAATAACAGACCACTTGCCGGTCGTAGCACAAAAACGACATTTGCCGTCATAAAAAAAACCCAATTACCAATCTTCGTGACCTCATGAACGAAACAAATCATCCCAAAATAGGTTCGTTTTCATCACAGGCGATCGACAAATGGAAAAAAGAACTTTAAAACAGGGAATGAAATTTATTCGAATCAGTGCCTAATTGTTCTTTTTTAACAATCGTTCCGCGACACACCTCTAGTCACGTCGTGCCCCGGGGGCCGAGTCGCGGGTTTTTATTTGGGGACCTGCACTCCCTCACGGACCGACGAATTGACGGACTAAAAAAACAGGATTGCACAGATAAATCGTACAATATTTGTTCGCGCAAAACGTGAATTATAATTAAACCTTTTAATTTTTAAATTTTTTTTGTTCCCTTTCAACAAATATACTTATTTTAATACGTGTCTTTGGGGGTGGGGACCGCACCTGCGACACTTGAAGACACGAATTTTGTCAGTGTTTGATAACTATTACTAAATATTTTAAAATAAAAATAGCGCTGAACGCATTAAAAATATTAAATATTTTTATATTTTTTTGTCTATATTATGCAGTATAATAGGATAAAAATATGAACTAATAAAGGATATTGTGTAGTAGAAGGATTTTAATTTCAGTGATTTTTTAAAAATGTAGTGAAGTTACAAATTACCCTCCCCTTTTTAAAATTTCAGCGCCCCCCCAATTTTTTTTTCCGGCCCACCGCCCCCTCTAGGGCCCCCAGCGCCCACGGGGGGGTTTCCCAAAGAGAAAGACTGGGGTTGATGATGGTACCTCAAAGACAAAACGTCGATGTTAAATCTTCTTTTTTTATAGAACAAAAAAGAGCAAAAGAATGTGACTTTTTTTTCATCTATTTAGAAGAGTGATAAAATTTAAAATTTAAATTACGAATATTCGTTATCTTTTAAAAATCAAATATTCAAATTTTTTAAAATTCTTGGGGGGCATATTAATCATCAAATTGCGCAACTTAGCCTTCTATTAAACCCGCATCTCTTCAAGTTTTTGAGATTCCTAGATGAGGCTCAATTTTGGGGCCCCTGTACAGGGTGATTAAAATAAACAGAGA
>JAHBCN010014477.1:0-22481 GCA_019359885.1 Listronotus oregonensis
AAAGATGTTTTTTTTGTAACTAAATTTAAAAAATAAATATCATTTTCTAATAAATATTTCTGGATTTCAATTTTTAAACTTGATGATAAATCCAAGCTAAAACCCCTTAATATTCATTGCAGACCACAGCAAGCAGTTTGGGACAAATCCGTCTTCTGAACCAGCGTGTATTATGGTAATGCGTTTTCCTTTATTTGAAGGCCCCTTTTCGTCTGACTTTTTTGACTAAAATCAACCCATCCTTTGGATCTGTGTAGTGTGTATCGAACCATGTTTCATCAAGGTAAATTATGGGATCGAACCCCTATTTTTTTTAATTTTTCTTGAAGGTAATTTAATCTCCAGGTGCGAAACCCCTATGCGATTTCATTACTACTTGTCTTTTATCTATTTTGCGGTATTTAAATAACATTTTACAAACAACTCCATGGAGGGTGGCACAACTAATATTTATATTGGTTTCGTCTTTGTCTAGTTTTTTTTCAGTTTATCCAAGATAGGATTAACTCCGATTTAAAAAGACAATTTTTTTTCCTTCTTATTAAGTCCTGATTACTATTTTCTATACTTGAGATTGAAAATCACTACGTTTTTTTTTTTTTGTTTAATTCTTCACTAATAATAATCCCCCCTTATCGATGATATTGGAGTTTTTGTAAGTAACAGGTTTCTTTTAAAGCTTCTTGTTTAATTAGACCTCTACTGATTAAAATTTTCATACACATTTTCAAAACCCTTTTTTTGCATCTAATGACAAATGATTTCGACGCGACATAGTTATATTCTCATAAAAAAATTTTTTTTGAAACGCACAGTAAAAACGGTTGTTCAACACTCCAAAATATTAAAAAAATATTTAAAAACCAATGGTTTTTTACTCAAGAAATCCCTGGTCCACCCCTGCCCTTATGAACAAAGGGGTTTTTTCCCAAAACAATAGGAAAATAAAATCTTTAAAAAAGGTTTTTGGGGTATGGTCCGTAAAAAAATTTTAAGATATACTTTGAGAAACACTATACCAGCGTACGCAAAAATCGATTGAACTTTATCAACTCGCAGATCACCTAAAAAGAAAACGAAAATTTTTTTAAAAAAGCTTGATGCCTATATTTTATATTTCGGTAACAAGTCGGTCCCAGTTTTCAATATATAAAATAGCCACAAAAATATAAATTAGACCATAATTAAAATTTAAATCTATTGTTTTTGGGAAAAAAATTTATTTTCCCCAAATATAAAACAAAAAAAGGGTTTTTTTTTTATTTAAATTAACAAATATCTTATGATCGGGCATTTCAAAAAAACTTTTGGCTTTTAAATATATATAAATTCTTATTACCAAATCCCTTTTTGAACCGTAGAACATCTAAAAAAAAATACAAATTCTGTGATTAACCATATTTTTTTTAAACCCCAAAAAAAATTAAATTTAAATTTTTTTGCTTAAAAAAAAAAATTTTTTTTTTTTTCTTTAATTTATGACGAGTATATCACGAATAAAAATTAATTTTTTTCCTGTTAGGTTTTTTCAATAACACAAAAATTTTGGACTTCCATTTTTTTTTAAGAAAATGGAACCCCAATTTTTGGTGTTTTTTAAAGGGGAAAATTCATTTGTTATGGCAAGTACATTCATTATTTTTCCCCTAAAAAAGAGCGAGTTTGATTTTAACGGCCGAGTGTTTCGCGTTGTTTAATTTAGCAATGGGCTTAGCAATTTTAAAAAAGTTTTCAACGGTTTAGAATGTTTAACAAAATTTCAGATTTTGACAGGTTGCCTACTTAAATCATTGAATAACACTGACAATGACGTTTTGTTAAACATTCTAAACCGTTTTAAAAAATTGCTAAGTCCCCGTTTTTAAACCCGACCCCCCGGCCGAAAAACCCCATAGTAAGGGTCCCACCTGGAAGGATCCCGAAGGGTTAAGGGGCCCCCGAACTCCCCCCCGGCTTGCCCCCAAACCCCCCTCGCTCTCCTTTTGGCTGAGCAAGTCCTCACTACGTGTTTGCCATGTTTTTGGTATCACGGTTGTTTGGGGTTTTGAAAATTTTTTCTTAGCCTGAAATCTGGCTTAGCGGAATTTTGGGGTTTAAAAGTGACTTTTGAAGCTGGGGCCCTTGCCCCAGTGATCGGGACAATCCAGAAATAGGATTTTTAAGTGGCTAGGCCGAGAGGCCAGGGTGGGTGGTACCCGGGTCCTTCCTGTAGGTACCGGGTACCTTTAAAAAATCCCCCAGTCCAAAATTTGAATTTTTGGTCTTTTGTGGGGCCTTTGGAGAGCTGGATCTTTTCCCAGATGGTCCTCGGATCAGAGAGTTTGGATGGTTTTCGGCTATGAGGTAGATTTTTTTTGGCTTTCTTTGAAAAAAAGAATCAAAGGGTGTGAGTTCGAATTCTGTTTGAATTTGCATGTTGCGTACAAACCAGGGGACGTTTTTTTTTCTGTACATGCAGTTTAAAAAAGAGGTGAGTCTTGAGATGTTGACTTTCCCGTACCCCCCGGCTACAGGCAAAGCATACTTGGACAATGGTTGAGTTTACCAGAAGAAGTTTATTTCTGATAGTTAGCGGGGTTTCCCCGGGGCCCCGGTGGTAGTAGCTTGGAATGGGCCATGCGACCCATCTGAAAAACTTTTTTTGATGTGCGGCAAAAATTTAGACGAGAATCAAGAATGACTCCGGGGGTACTTGACAGCCCCGGGAAAAGGCGTGGTTGTTTAGGATGACGTTGTCTTCCGGGCGTATGCGTCTGCATGAATCGCTTGGGTTTTGGTTTTGGGGTTGGGTTGGGTTTTTTGGGGCGTGCAATGATGGCAGTGTCGTCGACATATAATGCCGTGTGTGTCAGATTCGAGGCAGGAATGTCATGTGTATAAACCCCCAAACAAGTGCGGGGCAAACACGGGGCCCAAAGGATTCCTAAAATTACCTCAGCATTAATAGTAAGTAGCTAAATTGGGGGGCAATCCCCTTTATTCAATGTCAATATTTACAATCCTTCGCGAGCGGGCAGGTGGATACGGGGGGGAGTTTAAATGAAAAAATTCCATATCACCGATAACAGCATTTAACCTAAATTTTTATCCCTCTCTGTCCCCCCCCTTTGGTTTCCCCTGTCTGCCTTTTGGGGGTTTTTTTATAAAAACCCATCCCCCGACATATTTTCAAGCATCCCCTCAATGTTGAACTGACGGAAAAAAATTTTCTATTTGCCCCCTTTATCTGTTTCCTGTATTCACCAGGGTTTTCCCCTTACATTTCTCCATTGAAATCTGTTCATTCCATGCCAAAAATTTTTTTTAAGGGGATTTTGTGAATACAGGAAGTAAAAATAAGGTTCGCAAAAAACTTTTGGGGAAAAGAACGGGGGTAAATGCTTGAAAATATGTCTGGAAAAAAAGGTTTTAAAATATAATAAAAAAACTCTCAAAAAAAATTAAAAAAAGGAGTTGGCAAATTTTTTTAGGAAATCCGTTATCGTTTGGGGAAAATTTTTTTTCAAATTTTTCATTTCACTTCCAATGGTTAAAATCTTTGAAGGGTCAATTAAAATAAAAAAAAAATTAAATAAAAATGAATGCATTTTTTTCGGTTTAAAAAGGCCCCTTTGATTAATGATGTGCTTGAAAATATAGCTTCTTGGACTTGTATTGTTTTTATTTTTTAAAAAAATATAAATTTTTTTTTATTAAGTACCCCCAGCCATTTTAAAAAAAATAAAAATAAGTAACATGACTACCCCGGTATTCGTATTAAAACTATGCGCCCTGAGGCATAAAAATTATGTATGTGATTATGCGTGCAATTATCTAGGTTTAAGGGTGAGATAACAAGGATTAAAAAAGTAATTTTCAAACATTTGTGATCCCCAAAGATGGTGTGCTAAAGCATCCAGGGTTTTCCTGCTTTCTTTTTTTTTTTCTTTCAATGCTCCCTTTTTTTACATTTGATAACCAGTTTTCCCAAAAAAGGGGTTTTATTTAAACACAATACCCCTTTCCCTCTAAAAAACAAAATTGTCCCAATTTACTTAGCACATTACCAAAAAAATTTGGGGAATTTTGAAAATCCCAAAAGATAAATGCAAAAATGAAAAAAAAAAAAAAAAAGGGTCTTTTTGCACAAAAAATTTTACCTTTTTTTAAAATTATAAAATTTTTATTTAGGGTATAATATACTTAAAAATTTATGAATTTTAAAAAAAATCAGGTTTTGCGGGATTAAAAATATACAACTACCCAAATTTATTACAAAAAACAAAAAAAAAAGTAAAAAGCTATCAAAATTTTCCCAAAAATTTTAAAAGAAAATTTTTAAAAAATTTGGTTTAATTCTTTTTTTAAATTTTTTAATCTTTTTTGGGGGTTCCCGTTTTTTCCAAAAGGAAAATTTAAATTTTTTTTGAAAATTTTGTTTTTAGTTTTTCTTCTTTTTTTTGCAGGCGATCTAAGTTCATGGGGGTCAATACGGCTGAGCAGACTCAGTTCGTTACCCCCCGAGACCGGGCCCCGAAGAGGACTCATTTTCCAAAACGTGAATTTCCCAAAACCAAAGAAAACGTACGGGGAAAAAAAGAATCCACCACAAAACTGTAGAACATATTAACAACAAATTTAAATTCCCCCCCTTAAGCGCTTCCAGAGATATTATTCACAACTTTTTTTTTGGGGCCCTTTTTGGGGGGGGCTATCGTTTTTAAAGGGGAAAGTTTCAAAGCGTTTATGACCCTTTTCTTATATTTTTAACACTTAAACCCCAAAATATTGCCTACTAATTTCGGAACACCCTTCATTGTTTCTATCTATTTAATTTTTACAAAAAATTTTTTTAAACCCTGTATTAAAAATTTAGCACTTTTATTCTAAATATCATTTACATACTCAAATAAAAATTAAGAGAAAATCTAATCCATATGCTAATGAATCAACACAGGTAGGAAAAAACCGTTAGAAATAAAAATTATTCCGCTGTAACAATTACTTTAAACCCCAAAAACCCCCAGTCGACATTGAAGGGGTTTTGTTTGGAAAAAAATTTGGGGACTGCTCACCATCATAATAAAACCACAATATTGATTAATAATATTGCGTGTTTAGAATCGTAAAATTTTTACTTAATTTAGGAAATGGGGTTTTTTTTTAAATTTAAAAGGGAAAATCGCCACAATTTTAATAAAAACTTGAAAAATTTTTTAAACATCATTAAAAATTTTTGGGGGTTGCTAGGTCACACGATTGATCTTTTCTAGTGGCTTATTTTTGGGAAATTAAAAAAAAAACCTGCCCCCCCCTCCTTAAAAAAAAATTCACAATTTTTTTGAATTAAATTTCCTATATCTTTTTTTTTTAATTCATTTATATTAAACAATTGGGCTCCCACTTTTTCTAGTCAAGACTTGCCAGTGGTCATACTACTAACGTTTTGTCACTTATTTAACAAAATATTTTTAAAAAATCTATTTTTTTAAGTCTGACGTCAGCTTTTAATTAGAAACAATAACATCACAAGCTTTTACAATACCATCATTTAGCCTTTTTTAAGTTTATATCTATTTTAGTTCCAAGTTTAAAAAAAATAATGCACAAGATTACCTTTTAAAAATAAATTTAAACCTTAGATGTAAATACCTGTTTCCGTCAGATAACTAAAGTTTGTTTAAATAGAGGATTACAATATTTAATCTTAAGTCAAAATTTGGTAGTCTTTTCCATACCAAAAATTATCGACATTTATAAATATGGTACGGAATTATATTAACCTTTTATTAAAAGTTAATACCCTTTATGGACATCTTATACCAGTCGAGGAAAAAAAAAAAAGTATAAATATTGTTATAAATAGCGAAAATACTTTTCCCAAAAAAAATAAAATTTTTAATTATAACAGTTTCTTTTTTGTTTTCCCCCAACAAATTAAAGACCCAAACCCCCTTTTTTTCCCCAAATTTTTTGCCAAAATGGGCTTCAACATTGCTTCTTATTTCAGACCCCCCGGTCTTTAACTCTCCCCGGACATAGTTTTTAAGGTTCATTACCAATTTTTTCCCCGCCAAAAAAATTTTTACCAAGAAGCACTCGAAAAAAAATGAAAAAAGGGGGACCATAATTTTTTACTATTAAAAATATGATACAATTTTTTTTTTTTGTATTCTGATTTTTAATTGTTTATCTCACTTTGAAACTTTAACGTTTTATTTCAAAATAGATTAATTGCACCCCACCATAAATTAATTCACATGCCACAAATTTTCCCTTTTAAAAAAATTAATTTGGTAACAATCAAAGGTACACTTTGCTTATTTTTTTGGAAAATATAAAAATGTCTAATTTGGAAAACCAGAAAAATTACTGATAAAAAAACAAAAAACCAAAAATTTTTATTCTTTAAGTAGGAATTGTATGTTTGGGTTTGGGTTTTAAAATAGTGTTGGTTGCCTGCCCATATTTGCCCCGCGGGCCATTGCCTTATTGTGCTTTTCTTTCTTATAGAACCCCACTCCCCCCCAATCAGGTGTAGTCAAGGAAGTTTAAAGGTGTATGGAACCCCAAAGCTATGGCCCATTCGATCAAAAAATGCCCCGCCCAGTATGTAAATAACTGTCAGAGTTTGCCCTGTCTATTCTGCGCAATAACTAAATTCCACGAAATAATTTAATGTGTTCCCCTACACACCCCCGATAAAAAGTGTGTAGTTAAAAACCCCATTTTCTTTTTGGGGCCCAAGTACCGTTTCTGGTGAAAAAGGGCGCGCGGGGTTATTAAACTATATCCGCTGTACCATCAACCGTCGTTCATCATTCGTCTTTTTTTGTTGTGGTTTGTCCCCTTTTCGCCGTATTTTTTTTAAATTTTTTCTTTTTGTGATCATATTTTGTGGTTGCAAAAATTTTTTGGATTGATAAAAAACCTTCTTTTTTAGTGATTAGTGTTTTTAAATTGTGACTATAATTTTGTGTTTATTGTTTGTTACTTATAATATCTGACAAAATGACTAGAGGTTGTATGGTTTTTTTCTTGAAAAACCAAAAAAACACCCCGGGCTTTTGACTTTGGGAAAATATCTTATATTTAAATTATTGCTTTTTTAAACGTAATTTTAAAATTTTAAAAATAATAATAATATATCAATTATGAATAATAAAAATAAAAAAATTTACAGGAAATAGCAGTGAAAAATAAGGCAATCTTAACTATCTTTTAGATGATTTCCACAATGTTTGTGTATTTCTGTGGATTATTAAAAAAAATAAGTTTTAAATTTAGGTACTTTTATTTCATTTTTTAAAATTTTGACATTCTTTTAAAAAGGGGTTTAAAAAAATTTTAATTACTGGGCAGATCAGTCAAATTTTAATATATACAGGTCCCTCTAATTAAATGAAAGAAAGTAAAATTTTATTTTAAACCCCCTTTTTTTTTTTTCTGTATTTTTTAAAAAAAAAAAATTTTGGTTTTTAATCACATTATTAATTTTTAAAACTCACATACTGTAGCACATAATTTTAACGGATACTTTTACAATGGATACCTAGGTACCAAAGGCTACTAAACATTTTTAACCCACTGTTTTTTTGTCTCATGAATGTTTTTATTGAAAATATATGCCAAAAACAGTTATAAAAATTTTCACTTTTTAATGTACAAAGAATTTGGGATTGATTAAACTCTTTACACTATCTTCCTTTTTTTTTTTAAAAAAAATTTTGATAAGACATGAAACTATCATACAATGTTTGAAATTTATTTTAAAAAATCGTTTTTTTTATTTACAAAGATTTTGGTAAAAAAAAAAAAATTAAAAAAAATATTTTTAAAAAAAAGTGGCGCCATCTATTCTTTCCATATTTTTCAGATAAAAATATAATATTACACAAAAATTTTAAATATTCTATAGTAGTATCGTTTAAAACCCAAAATTTTTAAAAAAAAGGAATGTTTGAATTTGACATTTGATGATGTCAACTTTATAAAGTAACAAAGAATTATGGAAGTCCGGCCCGCCCCCCTATTGCGCAAACTCCGCGGGGCCAATCCCTTATTCCCGCTGCCCTCCCCCCTGAACAATTTTGTTCAAGTATTGGGCTTCCATACACCTTTAAGCTTCCTTGGTGTAGTAGATTTCGCCCCAAATGTTCGATAAAATGAGGGATTTCGCTACGTATATTCCGAAAAATTGGTCCTTTGTATTTCCAGGGGATTGCAGTTGCAAAATGTTGATGCTTTTTTCCTCCTCGCAAACCTTGTTTGGGGAAAGTTGTGCGTGTCTATGTTTTAAGTGTTTACTTGGTGGTCTTTAAAATTCTACTACCTCTTATCTGAGGGCTCCAGAATAAGGCCTTCGCTGGTTTTTTTAAAAAGGGCGCCTAGCGTTGCCACATGTCTTTGACCAGGTAACGCATGCCAGTAGTCCGAGGACTGGCCCTGGATCGTTAATATTTTTATAAACTGAGTCCTGCTTTTTTACCGGTTTTGATTGGGGTTTTGTACAAGGTGAAATTTGGGGGGTTTAGGATTGTACAGGAAATTAAAAATTTTGGCTCGGAATTTTTTTTCCCATCATCAAAATTTCCCACATATCAAGTTTATATCATGCCGAGAAGTGCTTTTTCCAGGTGGAAATTTTTTTTTCATTTTAACTCAGGAATTATTAAAAAAAGTAATTTAAAGTAAAAAATGTTCAATACATTCTTTTCGTAAAACTAATATTTTTGGTGATTGAAAGTAATAGTTTTTCGACAAAAAACTTTTTTTAATTTTTTTTTTTCTAAATAAAAAAATAGGCATTTTATCAAAAAACTCTGAAAAAAAAAATTGCAGCTTATAAAAACTTAAAAAATTTTTTTTTTTTTTTAATTTCTCTACAACCAATACGGACCGAGCGGGCTTTTTGGTTAGCTTTTGTTCGTCAAATGTTAAATTTTTAAAAAGATTCGAATCAAATAAAAAACTTTGCATTTTTAAGGAAAACTTTAAGGTCTTATTTAAAGTATATAATTAGTCCTTTCTTTTAAAAAACAAAACAGGTTTCTAGCATAAAAATTCAGCGAGTTATGACAAAAAAAGGTGGGTCCCTACTTTTCTCCAAGAAAACATTAGTGAAAACCCGCTAATTCCCCTTCTAATTAAAATTTAATTTACCCTTCTGCAATTCTCTTTTATATGTATAATTAAAACATCCTAAAAAGTTTAACCAATTTTAAACGCCTTATTTTAAAAATTGGAGTTTAAATTAAAAAACGATTTATACGTTTTGACAATTAGGGAAGTTTTCACCCTCAACCCCAAAATAACCATAACATAGAATTTGAAGTAGAGGAAAAGATGAGCCTAATTTTAAATTTTTATGCAAATCATGCAGGACAAAAAAAAACTGCGAGGCTATCCATTTTTGAGCTTCATTTCCGGGACTATATGAAATAAATTAAATTTGTCAATTTTTTTTTTTTTTTTTAAATCTTATGGAAATGGTTATTAAGGGTTGAATTATTGGGTAAAAATGTATTCTACCTAAATTATTAAAATAGTTTTTTCTATAATATAATCATTCAATAATTTTAAGATAAAAAATATTTTTTGTAATTTTGTCATTATGGGTGACTTTTAAGGGTTGAAATTTACAAATAAACGTAAGTTATAACTCTCAACATGAAAATATATTTATTTTACATATTTAATTATGATTCAATTTACATAATTTTCTATGGTTTTTTTTTAATTTTTTTTAACATAAAGGTGTAGTTTTTAACTCCGAATAATAAAAAGCACACTTTAAGCATATATAAACTTTGATCTAGGGGGAAAGCAACTTAATTCCAAATTTTAATAAAAAATTGAAACTGTACAAAAAAATCCGAAAGTCAAACCCTGTTTTTTCCCACACACTATATACTAGATAGTCTGACTATTTGAGACAATTGTATGATTTGGTTGTAATATCCCCTTCTTACATTTTTCTGAGCACAGAGCACATACTTGGTAGTGTAAATTTCTGCCTAATATAACACAGCTCTTTTGCCCAATACAAAGCTGGGCTTCATCAAATACACCAGCACTCAGTCCATCTCGATACGTATCGGTATAAAAACCCTCTGGAAATAATGGGGGAAATTTTCAAATCATCAAAGTTATAGACCAAGTGATCTGGTCTCTATCCAAAGCTGTTCGTCGATGTGATCCCATTACCCTTTTGTATCTTATCTGAAAGTGCGGAGGGTGATAAACATCACTGCACCTAGGCCTCAGTAGGCCCGTTGTGCTACCTCCTAAAGGGACTCCTCCTCGGACGCTGCCATCCTACTGATTTAAAGTAGGTGGGGAACGTCGCCAGGGAATCTCCTTAATGTCGGAAAAGAGCCAATACTCGCCCAGCGGATCTTCTTTTGGGACGAGTGCAGAGCAGTCACAAAGCATGTGCTCCACCGTCTCAATTCCTTTGTTACAACCTCTACAGGAAGTGGTATTTATACCCATTCTAAAGAGGTGTTTCCGTAGTTGACAATGTCCAGTAAGAACGCCCGTGATTAGACGAAGGCTCGCCCTGGCTTTTCCAAGTAATGTTTAGCTGTATCTCTGTCAGAATGGTTCAATAACTCTCTGGAAAAGTTACAGTTTGCTGTTTCATCCCATCGTGTTGTAAACTTGATGATTAGGTCCCTCATCGTAGACCCTGTCAGACCTACGAAAGGTTCGGGTCCAAAGGTTTTGTCCTGGCAGCCTTCCTGGCCAACGAGTCGCGATGGGTTACCTTTGGAGTCCTTCCCGGTCCGCAAAGTGACCCATTTTGTGGAAACTCATTCTAGTACCAAACCCGGGTATAGTGGTCCCTTTAAGGCCAATTAATTCTTTTCTGCAATCCGTATGGATAAGCACGACTTTACCATAATGTTCCTCTCTTTACCCTTATAACTATATTTTCCATAAAGTTTAGGGACTGCATGGAAACTGCAGTATGTTCCCTGCCTTCTACGCATATTATATGCATCTAGTTAGTTAGTTATATGCATCATCTATCTTTTAAAATAAGGTTTTCAGATAACAATTAATTTTTAAAACAGTGTAAGCTCTACGGTTTTAAAACCAGAGACCAAATGATAATAAATAATATTTTTTTATAATTTTGTTTCTACTTAAATTGACCCCAGTATAAACAAGCGATCATGTAGCAGTATTTTTAATTTAAATCTTAATCCAACTATTAGGACGTAGTAGTCAATCTATATTGAATGAAAAAAAGGAAAATCACTTTTATTCAAAATTTTTAAAAATTACCCATATAGGTGTGAAACGTCTAAGGCATATAATTACCTCTTTTAGAATTAAATAACAAAACTAAAATTTATTATTTAAAAAGTCTTTTATTCATTGGAAAATAAAAATATCCCACAATATTTAGTAAAATGTAAACTATAATTACCTTATGTAAAAGGTGACTTTAATTTTCTAGACAAAAAGCAAAAAAATACAATCCCCTGGCCTGGTGCGGTGGTTTGTATTTTACATATATGATAATAATTTGCTTAACAGGCAAATGACTTTTGAATAAATAATAAAAAACCTAATATGATTTCCTTAAGTAGATACACGGAAATCTAAAAGTTAATAATAATGGTAGGTATAGTATTGCATACAAAGTATACAGGGTGATCAAAAAAGTTAAAAAAATAAGTTTTTTTTAATTTAGATATTTAAAAAGTTTTTTAGAAATCAACTGTACATGTCCAATGACCTAAAAAAATCGACACTTTTTCTGACTGCTCTTATGACGACAAATGATATGGCACACATAACATGGGATTCTGGCCTCTACATTTTTTTAAAATTTGGGTATGTTGTTCTTTATTTTAAATAGAACATTCTTGTGCAGGCCTACAGGGTTTTTCTAGTAATTAACTGGATATGTCAAATGACCTAAAAAAATCGACACTTTTCACGTGACTGCTGTTATGCCGACAAATGATATGGCACACATAACATGGGATTCTGGCTTTCGAATGATTTTTTAAAAAAATTAAATATGTTGTTCTTTAGGTCAATAGGAACGTCTTTTAAATAGGACATTCTTGTGCAGGCCTACAGGGTGGCCCAAAAAAATCACTGAGAAGTTAAAGCTTTCCTGTTCCTTATTCCTAATTTAAACGCATAAAAAGACTGACTTATTATCTAAATTTAACAAAAAAATATTTTATATATTTGCTTAGAGTAAAAAAAGTAATTTGCCATTGAACACATATAGGGTACTCAAGTATCAAAGAAATAAACATGTTTATGCCAAGTAATATGTTAATTTCATAATATTTTTGTATATATTACTTTTCATGGTAAATGAAACCACTTAGATACTTTACCCTGGAGGTGAACACGAAAATTGTTCTAGTTATGGGTAGCTTAATTTTATCATACCTCTGCTAAAAAATTGTCAGGAAAATGTGCATATTTTAAAAATACGTTGCTCTTTACATGTCACAAAATATCTTGTGAGAACAAACCAAAAAAAAATCTTTAATTCTAAATATCCCTGTATATTTGGGACAATAAACCAAAATATTTTACATTTAATTTACCTTAATAAACTGTCAAAAATGTATAAATTCTAAAAATATATACAAGCCGTGGAAGAAGATGCAGGAACATCAACTAGAACGTCGTTCTAATGAACTGGGTTGACCCGAACAACTGTCCGGCGTATTTTGAGGCATCTTGGCTTATTTCCATATAAAATTCAACTTGTACAGCAGTTACATCCACAGGATTACCAACAAAGACTCCAGTACGCTGTTTCAACAGCTTTGTAGAGATGAACCTAATTTTCTGAACCGGTTGATTATATGAGTGACATAACCATTTCCACCTGAACGGTTTCGTAAATAAGCAAAACTGTAGGTTCTGGGGAATGGAGAATCCAAGAGTTATTCACGAAATTGCATCCTATAAAATGTACCGTTTGGTGCGAGTGACAGCCCAGGACCATCGGACCCTATTTCTTTGAAACAGAAGACGGAACTCCTTTGACCGTAAATATGAACGGAATGCTGGAAAATTTTGTTCGTCCAGCCTTAGAAAATAGACCAGAGATGTGGTTTCAGCAAGATGGAGCCACGTCTCCACAGGCCAAATGCAGCTTCTAACAGAATTGTTTGGTGAACGCATAATTTCAAGACGGTTCGATATTCCATATCCACCACGTTCGCCCGACTTGACACCCCTGAATTTTTTCTGTGGGGTTATTTAAAGGAGAAAGTTTACATCAATAAACCTAGAACCTGCGACCAGCTAAAACAACATTCGAACGGAAATAGCTCTTACAGCAAGATATTTTTATTTCTGTCATGGAACATACAAGAGAAAGAGCCAGATGTGAGGCTGAAAACGGAAGGCATTTGAAGATGTTGTCTTTGTCATTAATGGAGAACAAACTCCATTTCGTGTACTAGGTTTTGCGAAACCCGTTTCAAAATAAAATCTCTTTAAAAAGAGTTATTGGCTTTTAAAATCACCTAGGAACTTATGGCCCACTCTGTATGTAAAATATTATTCCGGTTGAATTTAGACGAAAATTCATTTTTTTATGCGTTTATATTGGAACTAATAAACAGTTAAGCTTCAACTTCTCAGTGATTTTTTGGGCCACCCTATAGGCCTGCACAAAAATGTCCCATTTAGAAGATGTCCCCATTGATCTAAGAAACAACATACTCAAATTAAAAAAAAATCGTTCGAGAGCCAGAATCCCATGTTTTGTGTGCCATATCATTTAAAAAATGTGTTATAAATTGACTATTAAATACAAAAAAAGGTATAAGACAAAATTGTTTGACTTTTAGTGTAAGGTATACAAAGAAAACGCCAAACAATTAAAAAATTGTGATTTTTGCGACATACTGTATTCATACGTAGGGGTTATTTGTATACAGTTTATGATTAGGCTTGCCAATCGTCCTCCAGCCAGAAGAAGTGTCCTTTTTTGAACCAAAATGCCCTCCTCCTCCCGCTACGAAGAAGAAATTTGTCCTCCTTTTCTCCACAACGTTATAAAATCCTAATCTCAGTATCATCTTCAATGAACATTAAGAGCCGGGGTAAAAGAAATAAACTTTGTTAGAATTAATAAAATCAAACTGCTTGTCTCTGCTAATTCAGAGGAAAGTGTTAGAGTTTTTATTATACCCAGTCGTTAGAGGTCTTTATCCCTAACCGACACCAAGGTTGATGAAATTTGGGCATACTAGTAGATTTTAAGGCGAAAAATCGAAAAAAAACGAATCCTTGCTGAGAAGTGCGGAAAGAGGGTGAAACTACCCTAAACTTTTGAACGCATTTTTTATTCATGAAGGGTAGTTTTTTCTTAAAAATAACACTCCATTCGAAAGAACGAAAATTTTACGTTAGAAATGACTATTCACACATCATAAATATTTTTTGTTCCAAGTTTGAAAAATTTTCATCCCTAAAGACTCGCGGAAGCGCGCGACTTGTTTATTCAAAAATTTTCTATATCTATAACGTGGAAAAATCTCGTAGGGATTAATATACCAAACGAAAGAACAAGTTGAGCTTCATCTCTTCACGTTATACTAGCAAATTCGTTCACATAAATAAATTACCCCTATTGCAACAGTAAGACATGGTCAATAACCCTTTATTTCAATCTTACATACTTGTAGCTGGAAAAATAAACTTAAGGGTCAGATATTTTTTCGAGTCATGTTTATTATTTTTACTCTTTAACTAGATAGGATTGATTTTTTCTTTGTGTTATGACCTTTGAAGTTGTGAATTTTTTTTTGACCCCTCATCCTGTTAATTAACAAATCAATTTCGACTTGTACGCATTATCACTATGTTAACATTATTATTTTAAAGTGGAGGGTTAGATCTTTAAGAAAATTGTCTACATTTTTCAATATACTCAAGAAATTCTAATAATTCAAAGTAGAACAATAATTTGAAGAAATCGTATCATCAGACAA
This sequence comes from Listronotus oregonensis, assembly GCA_019359885.1. Lineage (NCBI taxonomy): Eukaryota > Metazoa > Arthropoda > Insecta > Coleoptera > Curculionidae > Listronotus > Listronotus oregonensis. Next base: position 14,970 of record JAHBCN010014477.1, read on the forward strand.
ATGAACGGAATAGACCGGTGGTCTCGAAAGTTTCCCCTTTTTTCTGAAAGAGCAAGGACCCAGCTTCAAAATGCATTACTTGAATTTCCCAGGGATGCTCCTGAAACGGTATTTCAACTTGGAATATCGGGTTCTTAAAAAGACATTTGCGAAGTTTCTTGACCCTCTGGTGAGTTTACGAAAAACTTATTTTTACTATTATTACTGTCACGCTGATTAAAGTTGTAACGGCATGAAAAAAAGTTACAGAGGAAAAAACTTTTACAGAGCCACAAGTAAAGAGTTTTCTGAGAGGACAATCTGATGGTGAGTAAATGAAGTTGTTTATTTGCATTGTATACTTCAAGGAGACGACACGGCCTTGGGGTGGGATTTGGCCTAATTTTTTTGTGGCTATAAGAGTGCTCTTTTTACATATTTACAATAAAAAAAATTAAGGCGCACTTTTAAAAAATTCCACAAAAAAAGATTTTACATTTTTTTTTTATAGCATATCTTAAAATGTTATCGTGTGAACCGTGGTGGCTCAGGCACGTTGAAACTTTTAACCCGAAGGTTCCGGGTTCGATTTTTTCCGTGCCTTTTATTAAGTAAATAATTATTTTAAATGTTATTAATCTTTACAATACTTTTCAAATCTATTTATTTTAATTTTTGTAATTAAATAATTCTAACATTAGCCACAATAGACCGATCGGTCGCGGTGAAAGGGTGTTATACCCACTCACCTTAAACCCTTTTTTTAATACATATAAAAATTATGCTTAGCGACTGCGAAAACCTATAAGGAATATATTTGCATGGTTTTATCTCTTTTTGTTAAAGCAATGTATAAATGCTTAATTTTTAGAAGATCGAATTACAAGTTATTTCGCTTATCTATATCGGGCTAACTTTGAGCCCCAAACGGACCATTTTGCAACATAAAATTGTTAATAAAATTGACCATTAACTTCCTAGGTTGTATGAACTGGAAAACATACCAAAAGTATAAATTTCAACTTGAGACCTCAAATTCTATAAAATACAAGCACCCGTACGTAATGGCGCTCCCTGCCTCCTCACTAGCTACGGGCTTGGACAAAATAAACTCAGGGATCATGTTGTTCCTTTATCGCACTTGTAAAGTCCACTGCAAGGGGAATAAGGTTTTTTTTCCCCTTATTTCTGTTTTTAAAGGAAATTACACATTTTCCCATTTTAAGGCTGGCACCCCCTTTCCGACACCCCTGAGCAAGGATTTCTATTTTCGGTTTCCGAGTACCAAACACTACATCTGTACCAAATTTCATTAACTTTGGACTTGGTCAGAGGTAGGGGGATTATTTTGCCTCTAACGACGTATTAGGCAAATAAAGGCAACGAACGACTTCTGAATGCAGCTAAGAACCCAAAGAAATATAAATACAATTAATTTAATTATTAAAGTGTTTTTTTTAGCCAAGAATACATTTTCTGTAAATTTCTAGAAAACCTTTTAAGTTTAGGTATATTGTTTTCGTTTTATAAATTTAAATTTTTATTTTTTTTAACAAAGAGTATATATTTCTTATAGAAAACACTTTTAAGTCTCTTTTTTATTCTAATATTTTATTTTGCGCAGTATTTAGGTTATTAAAATAAAATAATTAATTAGTGTTTGACATTTTTTTCTGGAAATACAGCTTATCCAACAAAAAATATTAAAAGGTTAAAAAAATATTCCAAATATATGCAGTTACCCGAAAAAAATATTTGGGTTGTCATAATGCTGATATAATATACACTTTTATCAGACAATTTAAAGAAATATTTACTAAATAAAAATAAGAAATATACACTTACATTAATTTTCACTTTTTTAGAGCCGATTACTATACCCCTCAAAAATGTCACTTATCACTTATCACAGTATCTGATTATATACCAAAAATTAATAAACCTAATTATTACGTTTTAATAAAACATCTGAAAAACAAAATTTTTAGAAAATTTTGACGCTCTTCACCGTCTAAAATAGATCCTAATCATCACATTTTGACTTTAAGAGTCGGCCATAAAATGTTGTTCGCTTATTTTTCGTACACCCTGTACATTGTAAGTGTTTTCTTAGCACATATGTTTTGTCGCATACCCATTTTATAAAAAAATAAATTAAATTACTCTTTAAAAGACCTACGTAAACTTTTGGCACTTAAGATGTTATCTAATTCACAAATATTTTGACATACCTACTGTCAAAAATTAAATAGTTACTTCCTATAAACAAATATCAAGATTAAATTAATAAAAAAGAGCCAAATCACTTTGTTCATTATTCCGCTTCAACCTTTAAATGTAATTAAGCAAAAAGCTTATTAAATTCTAAAAGCCCATTACATAAAAACGCTGTCGCTAATTTTTGTATTCTAATGATTTATCAATATTCAAAAGCTACTTGCGTAAGATAGTTGCTGAGCAAATTTAATATAATTACGTTTTTGCAATATCACTAAGATAATCTATATATCTTTTGTTCTTAGAGAGACATATTGAAACTAAGCCGTTATGTAACTGTCCGATGTCAATCTAACATTAAATAATTTTCAATATAGATTATTGGAGCAGTTGCAGTACTATATGCAGCATTATATGGTTGTTTAAATAAGAATATGGAACATAACAGCGTCTACAGAGATTTTTCTGGTACCAAAAATTTAGCAGCAAACCACCAGTGCTATCTTTATTAATGCATAGAATGTAAAAAATCAAAATCACTACAAAAATTAGCTTTCCTCGTTTTCTATATGAAAAAACCTATTAAAAATAGCCATTTTTCTTTTAAGGGTAGAAAAATTGTTTTTACAGTAATTTAGTCGCGAAACTCTTAATGGGACTTTTATAAAGAATCGAAAAACAAACAAAATACTTTTCATAAAACCTTATCGGTCCATTAATCCCGGAGAAAATTCGGCTTTCGGTGCAATGTTCGGACCATTTTTTTACATTTTTCGCAAAATTTATATGCAAATCGAAGATATACAAGCTGTAAAATAAAATTTAAAGTTTAATAAACCGTTTACTTAATTTTAATCAGGTAGGTAGGTAGGTAGGTAGGTTTAGAGTGAGTGGGTTTAACACCCTTCCACCGCGACCGATCGGTCTATTGTGGCTCACATCCTTTTATATTTCTCCCACCAGGTCCAGACTCCTAATAAATCTGATGATCCTGTTGGGAGAGAGATCTTTCACCTCCCTCGGCAACAAGGTGTCATTGCCCAGGATTGCGAATCTTAGTCGTGCCATTGCTGGGCACGAATACAGTATGTGTTCTGCCGATTCATCCCCCTCCATGGCCTCCATCTACATGCGGCACTCGGCGTCTTCCGCTAGGTCGATCTTGTGCATGTGGTATTTTATTCTGCAGTGTCCCGTGTACAGTCCCACCAGAGTTTTAAGGTGTACCCTTGATTGCTCCAGTAGTTTGACAGTACATTGTTGGTTCGGTGGGCTTATGAAGGCCTTCGAGTGTCTGAGACCCGGAAGTCCATGCCAGTACCGAAGATTTTCTCTTTGTGTCCAAGCTGATATGAACTGCTTGGCCATTCCATAAGATATACCGATAACCGGTCCGGCCCTGTGATTTTTGTTTCCGCCCTCCTTTTGGCAAGGAGGTCTGCGGATTCATTACCCTCTAGGCCGGTGTGTTCAGGTATCCACAGTAGTGTAACCTTATTTTTTTGACCCAGTTTGGTCGGTTTTCGAATTGCACCGGCTGGATTCAAGAGCCTTAAGAGCTGCTTGACTATCGGAGAATATTTTAACTGTCTTACGTGTGCAGTGTCGATCAATCAGCGATCTAGCACACATCTCAATAGCAAATACCTCCGCTTGAAATATTTTAAACAGACAAAAACACTTAATACGCTAAGCCGAAGAGATATTTATACAGCGATTTTAAAAAAGAACTACTTGGCGGAGAGCTCCGCCTTTAGCATGATTAAACAACATATTATAAAAAACAATTTTACGAAAGACGTATAAAACCCGTGCTTTGTATTTACCAGGGTAAAACTAATTTTTGTAAACTCTTTGGAATAAAATATTTAAATAAAAAGACAGGCCCCCTACATCTCGTCAAAAGACAAGAATTCTGGATATTGTAAAAGAAGTCATAACGAAACGTTTGGTACAAGAAAAAACTACACACAGTCTTAACTAGAATTTGCTACGGCTCATTCGCAGAATCTTGTTGGAACATGTGCGGCCGAGTCTTGTCAAGCTGCTATATCTTTCTCTGGTGTTTTGCAATCATTGTACAATTTTTTTTAGCATTAACACAAAGACAGGAAATTCTGTTGTCGAAACGAAGTCAAATTCCACAGTCATAAAGAGTATTTCTCAGACAAGATGGTCTGCTCGAGCTGTCGCCTGCCCGCTCGAAGTCTATGTTCTTCCTGGGATGAGATCATGGTAGCTCTACAGATAATGGCCAATAATTCAAATAAAAAACTGTCTCGCGCTCTGAAGCTTCAGGTCTTCTAAATTCATTAGATTTGGATGAAAATCGTTTTTTGTTACTTCTATGGAATGACATCTTGAAAGGTTCAACAAAGTGAACAAGTCTCTTCAATCTGTCAACATTGACCTGGGTACTATCGCTGAACTGTATCAATCTTTGGTAAGGTTTCCAGAAGACTAAAGGAAACCCAGTAACTTTGATCTTTATAAGTCGAAAACTGTTGAAAAATCAGGTAAAAATAACTATGCATATGACATGAAGAGGAAACGTAAGCGTAAAGTCCAGTTCGACGAAGTCAAGGGAGACGAGACCAAACTCTCTTGGAAGAACAGATTAACAGTAACCATTTATAATGTCATTATAGACAGACTGGTTGCAAAACTACAGAAACGCTAATCTGCATATTTTTATTCTTACGAAACTAAATGGCTTGGAGTCTAAACACATCGGTGAAGAAGCCAAAAACCTAATAGCTTTTTATCCAGAGGATTTCAATAGGACGAGTTTCTGCACCTACGAGCTTATTTGTCGTCCAATGACGAAGTGATAGAGCTATCGTCACTAAAGCTGTACAAATATTTATTAGAAAAAGGCTTTTTGGATATAACGTATGAAATTGAGCTCCGAATGCTAGAAATAATACAGTCAATTGATTATGATAACGTTCTTTTGCTAAGAAGAAAGCTCGCTGTATGATTCTATAAAATAGATTAACGTAGCTATAGTATTGATGCTCTTAAAGTAATAAAAGTCGATTAAAAATTATTTTTTTTACTAGTGCTTTTACAATTATTTGCTAAACCAAAATGGACTGATTTTGAGATGGAAGGGATGGGCAAATGAGAAGTGCCTATTGAACCTGGCTCTCTAAGTTCAGGCCTGATTTTTTCAAAAGTTTTAACAAAGAAGAAGTCGCATAGTGTTCAATAAGGAACGTAAGGTGAATACAGTAACTTGGTTGAGCCACAGCTTGCGATAATGGATTAAACCTGAAAAGCCTCATTCATTATGCGTTCATTTCTGATACCATAAACATCACCACATCGTGGTCTCTTTTTTATGTTTTTAAGAAGCAAAATGCCCTTATATAACCTTTTCGGATGAATATTGGGTTTAAGCCTTTTTTGGGGTGGAGGGCTTTTATGAACCCAAAGCATTGCCTTTTGTTATATGGAAGGGTGCCAGTGATACATTTACGTTTCGTCCCAAATGACACAAAGCATCTCAATGGTTTTAAAAATTGATTTTATCACCAGTTTTTGCTTTAGTAATATGACAGTGATTTTAGATATTAAAATTTCAGATATTTTAGCTTTTTTGTGGGTACAAGGATTTTTATTTGTCGATAAGACAGAAGTAAACAGTCAGATAAGTTTCCTTTGCTTTTGTTTTAACCGGTCTTAAGATTTTTATTTTTTGATTAGACAGCACTTTATAGTCGGATAAGTTTCCTCCGTTTTTGCTTTAGGCGGTAGTAGTATTCTAGTTTAAAATAAGATAAGTTATTACTACCGTATAGCTTTTTTTATGGATAACATTAAGTTAATTTATTTTCTTTAGTGAGAAACTTTATAACCACATGATCTAAGTAAGGTCCATTTATTTTGCAGAACAAAAATAATAACAAAACTGCTAAATATTTGGTAGTCAAACAAAATTACAACAAAATCCTTAAATACTAGCTACACTTACAGTTATTTTACAGCCAAGCTACTTGTTTGTCAATAATTCAAAAACCCTCGTATGTCATTCTTGGTGATTTTTTTATGTAGGGTTTAACGTTGCTTAACTAATAATTTAAATAATTAGGACCTTTTATTTTATATACTTAAGCGATTTTCCATCAATAGTTTTAGCATAGGTGATGCAAAATGTCATAACATCCACTAAATTAATTTTTACCACTTTCAATATCCTAGGAAGGAAAAAGAGATAGTATAAAATGATAAGACGTTAAAATTTTAAAGGAACATATTTTGGGGTGCCTTGTTATGTATGCGTAAATATATATTAAGTTATAAATGATTGTGTGTAGTTTAATAACTGGGGTTTCCCACAAATGTTGTTGTAAGAGCTAGGAATTAATAATATACGTTGGTTGGTCAAAAAGTGTAATTAAATTTGCGGTCTATCTACCATAATAATATTTAAATATGCCCTTAAACTTAAATTAATTTGCTTATTATTTTCCGTTAGAGCACAAACTAATAAAATACTATTTTGGGAAAAGTACAGTATATTTAAAAGGAATGCCTCTACATTAATCAATTAATATTTGCTTTGTTCTTGTTTGGCCGGTGCCCTTCTTCTTTTTCTTTCCTGGAAGCAGTCTAGATTTACTACCGGAGGCAGAGCAGCCTTTTGGGCTTTTTGTGCCTAATCTCCAATTATCTTTTATACCAATAATCCCATTAGTCTTGTTCCTTCTACGAGTCTGTATGTCGACTGGTTGATTGATACATTCCTGTGGGCTCATTTTTGGTTGCCCAAATAGTGCCTGTCTTTTGTGATTTAACGCTTCACATTCGCACAGGATATGGTAGGCTGTCCTTTTCCCCTCGTTGCACATTTGTGCAGGTGTCCTCTCAGGTTATCCTGCCCTGTTAGCAGCCCTACTATTACTTTGCCTCCCAGTTCTCATGCCAATTCACTTTAAAAATGATTGACTGCTATCAAGCTGTAGCTAAAGCATTGGCACTAAACTTCTTCAAGTTTGAAGATTTTAATGCCTCAGAGTACGATCTATATAATAAACTTGAGCTTGGAGATATAAACTGACTAGTTCCAAGAAAATTTCTTGCTTTCATTGGTCCTGCTGACAACAGAACGGCTCATCCACCAGAATTTTACATTAAAGACTTTTTAAAGAATGATGTTAAGACTGTGATTAGACTTAATAATATTTTATATGACTCGTACGCGTAAGTATGCATTTTAAAAAATATAATGCAGTTCTTTTAACATAGTATATCAAATCTCACTTGTTAAATATTTCAGCTCATATTAGGGTAATTCTACTAAATCGATTTTAA
>JAHBCN010014478.1:0-22596 GCA_019359885.1 Listronotus oregonensis
TCATAAATTTTAATGCAAAAGGCTTACAAAGTTATTAAAATGGCAAATAACTATTATCACCGAGTCACCAGATACAAAGCAACTAACTAGAACTTGAAGCGTGAAAGCTAATGCTCCTAAAAAAATCAAGATCCTTCGCAATTCCCAGACTGGTGAGAAATTTGTCAAGCAAGCAACAGCAGCAACATCAATAGTATATGAAGCAGAATTAAGAGATGGCTTTATTCGGTGTCGCATTTTGTTAAGACACATACCACGTTAATCTGAAAGGAAATCGTACTTTGACTAAGATAAATGATATATAGAGAAGAGTGCAAAAGTGAAATTCCACATGCAATAATTTCTCAAAGTAAGTTTCTGGGTTTTTAATAAAAACAAGTATTTAGTCATCACCTGGCTTAGAGGTACTTTTATCCATAAAGCGGCGGCTAATCCCGTTTTATATGTTGAAAAGTAATTTTTATTATAATTATTTTTATTTTAAACCCCTTAATTAATAAAATATTCTAAATGATAAAAAATATCATCTCCCAGAATTAAATAACTAATATAAATAAAATATTCATTTTATGATAAAAACTATCATAATAGAAATGCAAAGCAGAAACCGACCTGCTTATTTACCTGGGATTTTTGGAACACCTTTCTGGGTCCGCATTTCTTTAAATCTCATGCCTAATATAGACCTAAAATAATCCTTAAAAACCCCGGTATTAAAAATTAATTTAATAATTAAATCAATAAGAATACTAATTTATGTTTAAAAATGGCTTTTAGGGGAAAAAAGGGGGAGGGTCAGGAGTTACTGACTGCTTGGAAATTTTGAATTGTCAAAAATTATTCACGCCAAAACGGGCACATTCAGTGTGGGAAAATCCACGATTATGAGAAAACTATTGAAAGTTTTTTCATTTAGTTTTCACTATAGTTAGCCCCGGACCATTCACGTTTTTAAAACTTTAAATAGGGTCCAGGGTTGTAAATAAATTTAATTTTAAAATTCATGGGAAAATATCCTAAAAATGCCTCCTGCGCGAAAAACCGCTGGGGAATTTTATATGATAAGGGATTTTAATGGGGTTAGGTTTAGTTTAAAAGGGGCTTATAAACGCGTATTTTAGAAGAGTCACGGCGTAAAATTAATTGGGTCGCGAATAAATTGAAATTAAGGGCGCGACGCGTAAAAATATGATTTTTCGATTTCGAAAAGAGGAACCGAAAGTCGCGATTCAGGGTGACTCAGGGGCCGTGATTGGTCAGAAGCTAAAACTACGCAGGAATTGGTAGAGTGAATAAAAGCCAAGGGTTTTTACAGAAAGCAAGAGATCATTATCAGTTTCGTCCATGACACTTCGCGTTTTTTTTAAAAGATTCTGACTCCCGTCATTGTAGACGGCCCAAGTCGATCAGGCGTTTTAATTCCTTAATATCCCTAGACTTGCAATACTAGGTGAAAAAGGGGATTAGCACTTGTGTATCGGATTTTCCCGGCCAAAAGCCAGTGGGTATTTGACGGAATTGCCTTTCTAAGTGAGGATAATTAAGAAAATCGGGCGCGTTTTCAGTGGAATTGGCTTAAAATACAGAAAGTCGCGGAGTACTAGTGCCCGCCTACGTCAGTACTGGATTGGGGATAGCGCCTATCGCTCCAAAGGTAAAAGTTTCCCTTCTAATCCGAAAATTAAGTTTCGAGCCCATACGAAATCTATGTTCCATGCATTGATGGCCACCGAGAAAGTATTTTTTGGGATGTCAAAAACTGAAAATTAAAAAAACTCCCTATGCAGTTAACTTAATTTGCAAGATTCATTGTAATTTGCCCAGACCTTCAGTTGGGACCCGGCCTGCACCACCGAAATCAAGTTTAAAAAATTAGAGACTTTAAGAATTTTTGTGATTTAGTGTTTTTAATATTAAAAGCCGTGCTAAGTCCAAGAAATTTTTTTTAAATATTTATTTTTTGATTGGGCTTTTTTAAATTTGATCTTTTCAAAATTTAAAGTCGTGGAAAAGCTCATTTCCTAATATCTATATTTGTAAAATATTTGTAAACCTTTAATAAGGTATTTATCAGCAAGATATTTGCATTTTTGTAATTAGCCATTTTTCTGCTAATTTTAAAATTAAATGTTAGGGTAAGTAGTTTGATAGTTTTAAGATTAATTTTGGAAATTTTATGAAAATTAAAAAACCTTTTTGATTTTTGTATTTGAACCTTGTTTTTAAATTTGTAAAATTTGGGAAAAAATTTGGGTTTTTTCAAATTTTGAAAAATTAAGTTTTTAAATTTTAATGAATGACTGAATTAATTTTTCTAATTAGAAAAAAATATTTTTTTTTTTTTGATCCTAAACTGATCTGGATAGAAAAATTTTTATCTATCTATAACCAATTTTCCAAATAGCATTTTGCTTTTAATTTTCTGTTTAGATTTTATTTTTTGGAAAATGTTAAATAACCTCAAAAATAATTAATCATCAAAGACTTATTAGTCAGTTGATTAACGAACACAGACTAAATAAAAGTGAAGGGAGTGAAAAAAAGTGAAAACCGCCAAAAACTTTCGTGAGTTTTAAAGACATTTAAAAGCACAGTAGGACTTTGGTGCTATAAATTTAGGCATTAGAAACTTATTTGGTAACGCAAAACGTTAATTAGTTCATTATAGGCCTTGTATATATTAATTTTAAGATTTTTGTAAATATTAGTTTTTAAGTTTGATTTGTAAAGAGCTCTATAAAAGACAAAGGACTTGCCCCTTACCCTCAGGACTGACTAGTCCAGATTTTCTTTCATAAGTGCCTATTCCAGAATTTTTTGATTTTCTTAAATAAAAAATTTTTTTAATTATTTTCCAAAAAGGAAAATAGCACCCCAATTAGCAGACCTTAACTTTGAGGCTATTTCGCTCATGAAAATTTAAATAATCCATCCGGCACGATTCACCCTCCTTATTTTCAAGTCACAAAGGGCGGGGGAATAATTATCCTGATTCACCGGGTGGAAGGGGGGGTTTTCCCCACCCTTTTCGGGGAGAGGCCCCCAAAGGGAGGCCAAGGACTTTCCCTGAAATAAAAATAAAAGCACTTTAATATTGTTAAATACGATTTAGCAAAAGAAAACAAAATAGGTTTTAGGAACGAGGCCCCACGCGGGATAGAATTCCCAAAATTTAAAAATTGGGGAGACGGAGATGAAGTGCTTGTCCCGGATTCAAAGACCGGGCGTAAGGAGAAAAAAAGGGGTTTTTGAAACCGTCAGAAGTACGGAATTTAAGGGTATTTTGCCGCTTAGACCCGCTACCCCGTGTCCAAATTAGATCGGATGCTGTGCGTTTTATGCGTGATATGCCAGGCGGGAACAAGCCTATCAAACCATATCGGAACGCGTAATTGGGCAACATATAGCGCACTTGCCTGTGCAAACCGGTTTGTATCCGTAAGCCCGTGTATGTGGACGGGAAAGAGGTAGCTCGCGCAAACCAAAAAGAGCGGCTTGCATTATCGTCGTCCTGCTGAAAGTTTTGGTTTGGAAATAGTTTGCGCGTTATAATTTGTGCGTGTGCATTCAAATGACTAATGCGCTAGAGAATTTATTTCCGAATTTATCAATACGTACCAGTCACTACCATGCCTTTGGAAAATAAAATCGAAAGAATAATCTGATCGGAATAAAAAAATGAAGCTTACGAAAAAATGATTGAAAAATTAAAAGAGGTAAGTGATAATTTTATTGTTTTGCACAGGGTATTGCCGTTTGTAATTCACGGTTCATGACATCATTATGAAGTTTTTATTCGATGCACGCACCAGCTTAATGTGACAGAATTTGATTGCTGGAACCTTGGTATCAAAATCATTTAAAAAAAAGATAAATGTTTTTTGACTGGCCGGGTAGTAGTTCGATAGAAAACTGTTCAGGTTAATTTAGATTAGTTTGAGTTTTGTTTTGTGTAGGTTTTCGCCAAGAAAAGTACATTACTATTGTTTTATTATACTTTTTCACAGGGTGGTCTACTTTTTCATCGCAGGACTTTAATAAGTCCAAGTTTAATATAGAAACATAGGCCGGAAATCGGAAATAAAGAGTATTAAAATTTTTTGCGATTTACTCGTTCATGAAAATGGTCTTAATTTTTTTACGCGAAAACCGTGCATCGTATGACACAAGTCAAAGGTCCAAAGTTGCTCCAAAATAATAAGGGATGTCAAAACTAATTTTTATTAAAAAAAACTGGCGTATATTTTTTTTCCTTTAAATATATTCAGTTCAAATCCCGTACGGGCGACACTGGACGAAATTTTGAAACATCTATAACATTAAAAATTGCCTTTTCATGCTTAACCTCGGGGTGTATACCAAATCTCATAAAAATATCTGAAGTGGTATGAATGGTATGAACAAAAAACTTTTTTTCTAAAACCTTAAAGTCCTGCTACCAAAAAGTGGACCACCCTGTATATTTTTGATATTCTCTACCTATCTTCACAGGTGGAACCAAACGCAAACAGAGATATGGTAACAAAAAAAGTAGTGCGTAGTTCATATCGAAAGAAAAAGAAAAAAGTGGCAGACTCGCAAAAATCAGGTAGCAGTGCCGATGACGTTTATGTACCTTCCTTATGGTACTATAAATTACTGGCATTCTTGGACGACCAGGAAACTCCTCGACCATCGATATCAAGTTTTGATGAACTATCGCAGGTAGGTTAAAAAAAGAATGAATGCAAGGAATATTGTTTTTATTAAATATTTTTATTGATAAGGTTGGGTATACTAAAGAACAACTAAAAACATAATTTTATGTTTCATTTATGTTACAAACTTTATTCTGCCAGGGAACACTGCCCTCATTATTAAAATAGTGTAAGAACTCTTCTTCAGTCTGCTTAGCATCATTAGAAATATTTCTGTAATGTCCTCTCTCTATATCACATAGATTCGTATCATCTGTTCTTAATCCTAACGATAATGTGCCTTCAATAGTGTCTTCATAATCCAAAATTCCAGTTGGTGTATATGTGTTAGAATATTTTCGTCGTAAGAAATTATGAAGCACGCAACATGTCATAACTACGATGTCAACATTTTCTAGATTTAAATTTATACTAGTATGAAAAATCCTAAATCTAGATGCTAGAATTCCAAAGACATTTTCTACAATGCGCCTAGCTCGTGACAAACGGTAATTCTCCCATTCACTCCAAATTCTGCTATGATAAATTCATAATTAGCGTTGACTACCTCCATTAAAACCATGCTATGGTACCCCTTATAATTTTAAAAAAACGAACCGCTTCCCAGAGGGGGAATAATTTTTATGTTTGCCGTCAACGGCTCCCAGGCAGTGAGGAAAATTCCATTTTTGCTCAAACTCTTGTGCTTCCAATATTCTTGTATTTGTGGTACCTATAAAAAATATTTATGATATAATAGTGATTGTAATAATTTATTATTATAATCAGTAATGAAATCATAATTATATACAATCACATAATAATAATAATGTCCCTGTCACCACGCATTTTTCATACAGTACAGTTCATTATTATTATTGTGTTCATAGTACAAACTCGCTTTTCATATTTTTTACCCTAGACATTTTAATTTTAATAGATACTAATGATCTTTTGCAGGATGAAAGCGATGCAGATTTTTCATCAGTTCACTCTCCTCCAGAAAATCGTCATCCGGGAACTTCTACTGCCACTTCTGAAACAGATGACCCATATTCCGAGCTGATGGTCACATCTCCTGCTCCACCTAACCCGAGATTAAACACCTCTGGACCACCTAGACGACTTTACAGTGAAAAAGAGAGAGAGAGAGAGAGAGAGAGAGAGAGAGAGAGAGAGAGAGAGAGAGAACTTGATAATGTTATATCTTCGGTGGGAAAACGCTTAACCCAAATGACTGAAACAAAGATGAAAGACAAACACGACATCTTTTGACGAAATTTGGCACATAAACTTAGGAATCTACCTAATGATCAGTGAATTTATTTGGAGAAACTCATCGATGAGGGCATTTTTGAGGCGGAATTAGGAAACTTTACAAAATACTGCAGCATATATATTCCGACGATACAGCAGCAGACTCAAAATATGGCAAATACTTCTGCACAACCAAGTCCGGGAATGAATAATTTATATTATAATTCTCAGGGGGGATTTACTAATTTAGACACCCCACCAAATATAAATTCTTATCTTACAACTTTTAAACCTTAAGTTTTATGTACCTGTATCTTCTGAATTAATAAATGGATATATAAGAACTGGCTTTACATACCTTCATATATTTTCCACTCAGAACTTTACAAATGGCTCGATATGTATCTGGGATGATTTTTGATAAAGCTTGATGAGAAATAGGTTGTAAATCTTAAATTCTGTATGGTCTTCCAGTAGCAAGGAACCGTAAAGTACAGCTTAATCTCTCATGAGGACTTATACATTCGCGTATCACGGGTTTTGTCACTGAATCAAGGGTGTCACCAAGCTTAGTGCAACTCAGTATATGCAGTTTCGTCCATTCTTAAAAATTGCCAGTCGTTCATGGTTCTCTTAATCGTTCATAAGATTAATATGAGAATATATTCTTCTCCCCAAAATCACTTTTTGCTCCAGATGGATCTGTTACGTTTATTTTTCAAAACAAAAATAATACAATGCACTTAAGCAAAACAGTTCGTCACTTTGGCCACATTATTAAGAATTGATTGATCTAAAAAGATGATACCTCCAACAAATTTCATAGGCGCACTGCGGTTTGCGCTAATTCGCTTGCAAGGGTGCCACCGTACGATATTCGCTTTTATTGAGCAGCGTGCAGGCAAAGCGCTATCAGGAGCACCCGCTTAAGGGAATTACGAATCTGTAAAACAATTTTTGTGCTATGTTGGATTTACTCTACTATTACGTCAGACATTGTAATATGTGTGTGTATAAAACTAGAATGGTGAAATTAGTCTTTTAGGACCATCCCCGTTTTATTGGTGTATGCACGATAGCCATGCAAAGTTGAGAAGGCGACGCGGTAAAAGGCCCAATCTGTAACAGGTCAGCTCTGGCAACTGGAAGTAATCGGTAAATCCATAAAATTCCAGTATATTATTTTTCTCTCTACATTGTATCCCTCTAATATTTGGGCTTTTTGTAAGGAAACGCGTGGCCTCGTTTAGCAAGAGTAACGCTACAATTCTTTAAAAATTTCTAAATCAATCCTTTATCATAGCCTTTAAAATTTTCTGTTTCTATTTTCACATCTGTCGGACATGATGAATGAAAGAATAAGACCTTCGACATCCTCTACAGTTAGATAAGTATGATTTGCCTTAAGAGAAAATCTATCATTGATCAGGTTCATCAAATTATTATGTCATTTAGTATACCCATATTTAGATATCATATTTTTACTATTTTTCAAAGTTTTAATACGTTCACTATTTCCCCTATATCTACCCACACTAAATTATTTTATATAACTCAAAGAAAAGTTATACCGTTCGCTCTGTATTCGACTTAGAAAAAAAATCCAATAATCTTATACTGATAGCACCAGCTGCTGACCAAAATAATTGCAAAAAGGAATAAGAATCGGTTTCGGCTTAACTAGGGTCGATTCGCTCGGTGAAGATCCATCATTAGGTATTGACTAGATCGACATTTGTGATATTAAGTTGGTATTAGCAGTGCACTAAACAAAGACAAATAGATTTATCGGGATTTTGAACCTGTTTTCTGAAGGGCGATATCGGAAAATAAATGGGAATTTATTGGTAATGTTACAAAGTGTATATTCCGGGCTTCTTTTATTAAAAACAAATATTTTCTTATTAATTAAAAAAAAGGATACTACGTTATCAAAAAATACTTATATTGTTATTAAAATTTTTTAAAGTTCTTTGAAAATACTATGAATTTTTAGTGGAGTCAGTAATACCGACGGCTCAATTCACACTAAACTTGAAGAATTTGTATAAAAAATAATGAAATATCTTTATTAATAAATAATGTTGAAAAATGGTAATAAAACCAAGACAATAATGAAAAGCAAGTGACAAAAAGAACGCATTTTTTAACTCGAAAGTATTTCTCCTTACAAATGATCTTTAATAAAAAAATCAGCCCTATTTTTATGGTCCATTTCTACTACTTAATGTGTAACGGCGTTAATATAACAGGTCAACATTTGATATACGCGGGGACGCCGGAAGCGGTTAGGTACTACTAGGGTTTTTAGGGTTGCTGATTACGATGAGAGGGTGGATTAACCTTAATTACATCAGGTTCTAGATCATTTGAAGGTCAAGTGAAGAAAAGCCATTGGAAAAATCTGGAAAAATTCATGCATATGCTTTTAAGGTCGCTGAATCCGAATTCGGCGTTTATTTAGACTTTAAATCTATCTAAATAAATGCATTTTTTTGTATTTTTTCTTTGATTTTTTTCTCTAATTGACATTTAAATGATCTTGAACCTGACCTTGTAGAGGTTAAGTGACCTCAGATTCCTATTCGCCGATCTCGAAATCATACGTACGAATATTTTAAGTTTTTTCGAATCGTACTTAACATTTTTATTCCAAAAATACTTCAAAATAACCTTGAAATGACCTTGGTTATCCTCTAGGATAGATATAAATAAACGCCGGATTTGGTTGCAGCGACCTCGAAAAGATATGAATGGTTTTTTCCAGATTTTTCCAATGGTTTTTTTCTTTACTTGACCTTCAAATGACCTTGTACCTGACGTGATCGAGGTTAATCGACCCTCTTATCGTAATCAGCGACCCCAAAACCCCAGTAGCACTTCCGGCGATCCCGCGGAGATGAAATGTTGACCTGTGTATTTTGCCGATGCTGGGCTATGGTTTTTAAGATATGCATTAATTTAGAAAACGACCTTTGAGCCTTACAAGTTTAGAGGTGGATAGTAAGTTCTAAGCAATTTTATTATTTCTAAAAATTATCTCAATAAGGTATTGGCAGTAATTTCACATAAAAAAAAACTACGGCGCCCCAACTGCAGGAATGTGTATAATTCTTGATTGCAAAATGTTTAGAAATATATTGGAATGAAAAAGTAGAAGGTCAATGTGTATCCGACACTTTGAAAGCTCTTTTTATATAATGCGCATTAAGTAAAGAAAAATCAGATGGTTGAGCCTTGTTAAGAAACCTTTTAATTTTTTTTGTTTATTTTGGGAAGCTCGGGTTTATCTACATCTAGACATTAAAGAAATTCGATTCTTTCTTACCAAATTAATTACATTTGTTTTTTCATTTATAATTTTCCGTATATTTTTAATGTTTTTAAAAGCATTTTAAAAATGAGACGTAGTAAACGGAAATAGAACGTATACAAAGCGAAACGATATTAAAAAAAGGATAAAAAATTGCTGAAATATTTTTTTTTCTGTAGAGAAAGTAAAAAAGCAAAAGTTTTTACCAGGTCTGAAATTGATTTTATTTGAAAGTAATCATATTCCGGGCAAGGTAAGTAGTCGAATGGATATACCATCGGGCGAAGGTCATGTGCTGTTGTGTGTGGTTTGGACTTCACGTTAAACTAACTTTACGTTTGTATAATATATTTATCGGAAAATTTAAAAAACGGTAAAAACACAAGCCAAAATTTGTGCGAAAACTGACCAATATCCGTCAAGGAAAGGCAAATCTGTTAGGAAAATTAATTGTCTTGGGATGATCTGTAGTATAAGACCAATTTTGGTGGATTACTCTTCTATTAAGAGGGGCACATTTATTAATTTTCCATTATTGGACCTAATCTCTTTTAATTTGGTATGGCAAGTATAAGACGGCAAGGAATATATTAAGACAGAGTAGCATATTAATTTAGAATATCTGGTTAAGAATAATGAATGGACACTTATATCTTGTTTATTTAACAGATATTTGTTATTTACAGAATATAAAAACATTATATTATAAAACAAGAGCGTTTAGTCTTTTTTACAACATTATTTTTCCAGCAACCCAGACATTTAATAATCAAATAATAAAAACTGATTTATAAGTCCTAGTGTAACTTTGGACTAATAAAGTATCTGAAAACTTTTACGTGGATTATAATCTCAACTTACTTGTTTTAACTGCGCAACTTTTAGTGAACAAAAAATTAGGATAAAAAAGCTTAATTCTTTTCGTCTGGTGGTGTTTTAAGTAGAGTGGGAGTTTACAAACGTGCCTCCACAATATTTTTAAAGACTAAAGATATTTGTTTGGTATATAAAATGAAAGCATGTTAAAATAAGTTAATCTGAAAATTTATTTAAATAAATTACCTTTTGTTTTTCTGAATGCTATTAGAAAGGATTCCAAAAGCAATAGACTTATCCATTTTGCACCCTTTTTGCGTCCTGTATTAAAATAATTCTTTAAAGTAATTTCAGACTTTTTCTTCCGTTCAATCGTTTCTTAAAAGGCAACCTTCGCAAAGTTCAATTAAAATTCAAACACCGGTACTGTTCATTTGCACACTGAGACAACTAAACAGTTACATTTTTACGTTTCGTTGTCTTACCATAGTTACGTTCCATTCCTAACTTGATTGTTAATAAAAAGTTACAGAACGATGATTGCTGTTTTTATACGCGGTATTACGAAACAATCCTAAAAGGTCTTAAGAGAAAAAAATGACTACTGAACGGCATCAAGGTCTTTAGTCTGGATGCTCAGTCATAAAGGCCAGACCTAGTAAGAAGTTCCAAACCCATCTAGCTAGAGGGTAACGGAATGGAATAGATTTTCTTCTTCAACGGTTTCAAAAAAGGAGTAAAGCACACTATTCTATGCACGGAGGCAGTAATTTTTTTTAATACATTCTCAGAAGATTTTTGTTTGTAATATGTGTCTCATATAAGTCGCTGCTATTTATTTATTTTGATAAATGCCTTATACAGAGGCTACAGCAACCAACAACAACCGACCCTACAGTGCCGTCTACCCACAAAGAAAGGACTGGAATCGGAAAACGACCCACCTGCTCCGGGCTGACATCTGTTGGTACACCGGGGCTCCAAAACCAAGGACGGTGTTGGGGCTGGAATATATGGACAGAGGCCGAGGGTAGAGTTTTTCTCAGATTGGGTACTCTCGCAACCATATTTCAAGCGGAGGTATTTACAAGATGTGTGCTAGAACCTGGTTGATCGGCACTGCACACGTCCGACAGTTAAAATATTCTCCGACAGTCAAACGGCTCTTAAGGCTCTTGAATCCAGCCTGTGCAATTTGAAAACCGTCTGGAATTGCAATTGCTGACCAAACTGGGTCAAAGCAACAAGATTTCCTACTATGGATACCTGGACATACCGGCCTAGAGGGTAATGAATCCGTAGACCTCCTTGCCTAAAGGGGGGCGGAGACAAAACTCACGGGGCCGGAACCGGTTATCGGTATATCTTATAGAATGACCAAGCAGTTCATATCAGCTTGGACACAAAGAGAAAATCTTCGGTACTGGCATGGACTTGAGGGTCTCAGACATTCGAAGGCCTTTATAAGCCCATCGAACCAACAATGTATCGCTAAACTACTGGAGCAATCAAGGGTACACCTTAAATCTCTAGTGAGACTGTACACGGGACACTGCAGATTAAAATACCACATGCACAAGATCGGCCTAGCAAAAGACGCCGAGTGCCGCATGTGCAGGAGGGAGATGAATCGGCAGAACACATACGTGTTCGTGCCCAGCAATGACACGACTCAGATTCGAAATCCTCGGCAATGAAACCTTGTGGCCGGGGAGGTAAAGATCTTCTCCCAACAGGATCATCAATATATTAGAAGTCTGGACCTAGTGGAGAAAACATAATAGGTGTGAGCCACAATAGACCAATCGGTCGCGGTGGAAGTGTGTTCAAACACTCACTTTAAACCTAACCCAACCTAACCTTAGATGTAAATTGTTAAAAATCAATTACAATTGATCAAAAGTGATTTGTCCGCGCTTATTACAAATTCCTAACTTATCACTATGTCGTCATAATATTATTAAATATAGTTTCTATCAAATCTTAATGTTACGCATGTTAATTAAATTAGTGCAACTGCACATTATGTAAGTCCTATCAGTAAGCCTAACTGAACATTGAGCTGCAGTTCAATATCATTAGCTTGGCTGGAGGTAACCAAATTAGAGCGTTCATATAGGTATTGTTTAAAATAAAGGATAATTATCCTGATAATTGGAAAACGGCACAGCGCACAAAGATGCACATGACATAGGCAGCAGATCGAACACGCTTATTCAAAATTATATTGGGCATTTCAGAGGTTAAATACGAGGCAGTTTCAAATAAAAAACGTATAAAAAAAGGTTTTAAATAAAATTTATAATATAGCAAAGTAGTATAATAGGAAGAGTATGATATACACTTAAATTTTGGATCTTCTCTAAGTTGTACCCGCAATATGTGGCGGCGCGGCGGGTTGTATGTGATAATTGGTATGGTTCTGATGGCAGACTTGGGATTTTTTAAAATCTTTAGGCAGTCAACATACCGTGGGTGTATTAAGTGTGATGAGAGGGAGTTAGTTCACACGGGACATAATTATTTGGAGACTGGAAGAAGGACACTCTAGGGATGAAGGAACAAAGAAAGCGGGAAGTTCGGGGCCTCTTAAGTTAATCCGTAAAATAATGCATGAAAGTTACACTACGTGTTGCTCTGTTCGGTGCTGCCAGAGAAGGAATTATACTGGCCAACTCCTTTAGAGGAGCGACAGATCCCTTACAGCTCGACGGTGGGCAAGAGAAGAAAGCCTTTCTGTAATCGTGGGATCATTAATAAGACGAACGGCTCTTCCTTGAATGGAGTCCAAAATGCTAAGTGTTGTAGAAGACGCCATTCCCCAGACATGAGAACAATATTCTAAAGAGGGTCTGATTTGGGATACAAACAGAGTATAAAGATTGGAAGAAGAGAAATATTTTCCAAGCTCTGAAAGAGAAATCCAAGCTTTTTTTGCTGCCGAGGCTATGGATGTAATGGTTTGTGCCAGTTGAGGTTATTCTCAAAAGTAATGCCGTCAAGATTAAACGACTCTTTGTTTTGCAGAACTTGGCCGCTCATATGTAACTCATAAGCATTGGCAGACTTTTTGACACAGCGAACATGATTGTGTTTTTGGAGCCATTCAAACTGAACAATATTTTTGGCGCCCCAATTCAAGAGAAGTTTGAGGTCTTGTGAGAGAGTCAGGCTTATTGAATGGCTTGAAGATTTAAATGTATAAATGGAGGAAACTATCGTCAGCAAAACTATGAATGGGATCGTTAATGTGTAGAGGAAACAGAGTAGGTGACAGTACTGAGCCCTGTGGCACCCCAGCATTAATTTGGAAGCAGCTTTAAAGAATGACCATCTACAGTAACTAATATACTGATTGAGATGATTTTTAATAATATTATGTTTGCAAAAAAGGGCCAGTATAACCTTTTTTTGCTTGTTTCTAGTTAAATGCCTTAGAAAATCCCTGTCACAAATCTGTTGGCAAAGTTTTCTTTCTGCTTGGATGAAAAGATCTTCTCAAACATCTATATGTCCTTGTTTCAATTTTGGTCAATTACTTTAAAATCTAACTTACTTTTACTATAGAACAATTATTGTTCATAATATAGTAACTAGTAAACAAAACTCTAACTTGGTTTTAAAACTGTAGATATTTTAAAAGAATAAATGCCTATTTTTTTCACAAAACAGCAACAGCTAAATTTTAGTCAGTTATCATAACACAATTTGGCTTGTTTCGTTAAAAGTGTTAGACAATTTTGTGGTTTCAATAACACTAAAATTTTGGACTTCATTGTTTTTATTTGTTAATTGATACACAACGTTTCGGTTAGTGATGTATCTCCAACTCGTTTTCAAAGTGATAACTCACTTGTTTATATATGTTTAAAAATTGGCATCAGAAATTACCTAGTTTTGGCTAATTAACTTTGCGGATATCTCCTTATAAACTGTATATTATTTGTTTTGGATGAGTAATTTGACAGTACAGACTATCCAGGATTTTGGTTGCGATTTTTGATGCGATTCAATAAACAATAACCGTGACTATGGCAAGGCAATGTACTTAAAAAAGTTCTTCTGATTTCACAAATTATTAGCAACCTTCCTTTAAAC
This sequence comes from Listronotus oregonensis, assembly GCA_019359885.1. Lineage (NCBI taxonomy): Eukaryota > Metazoa > Arthropoda > Insecta > Coleoptera > Curculionidae > Listronotus > Listronotus oregonensis. The sequence goes on from JAHBCN010014478.1 coordinate 14,161, forward strand.
ATGGTTTATTAATTGGGGTGAAATATCGCACTATAGTTTCACCTAAAAAACAGACAAAGAAAATTATTTACAAAAACTTTCTGGCTTACTCATTGAGTTAAATAAAGATAAAAGGGTCGCCTAAAATCTGCTAAAACCGCTATAAAAACTATATTCTTAGACTAGACGGTAACGGGCAGCAATCCTTTTTGCATTTTAAAAATGTGAAGATCCTCCGTCTCAAATGTGCCAGAGTTTCCTATATTTCGTTTTGCACATTTGTAAAAAGATGTTTTAACTTGTGCATTCGGTAAATCGACTGTTTGTTGATAGAGTTTTATTAAGGATTCATGGATGCGCTACCCCTACTCACCACAGTGGTGTTTTTAATTAATATTTCATCCATTATATGATTTATATTTAATTATTTAACATACTGTACAGTGTTACAAACATATATCTTATCAGTGACTTTAATCGCACATTTGGTTGCAATTTAGTGCCATTAACTCGGCTGGCGGTAACCAAATTAGAACGTTCAAATGGACATATTGTTCCAAACAATAGATAATTATCTTGATAATGTGGAACGGTCGGGCTAACCACAATATTCCAGAAGCAAGCAATCATATCGATTTATTCTTTTTTATTGAAAATGATTCTAACAAAAGGTAGTAAAACAAAATATAGTCCATTACATATTTTAACTTAATATAAATAAGATATATAATAGATTATCAAATGATCTATATGTTAAAAGAAAAACAGGATTTGGCTTCTGTTCAGAATAGAATACAAAGACAGTAAAATACTGTTAAAATATTTTAACACAATGCATTAGACTGCAATTTATTGGTTTTAACTTTAATGAAGAGAAATTAATTAAAAAAAACTGCAGACGTAGACTGTGTCCTATTATTATTAAATATAATTGCCAAATAAGATAATAATGTACATCTTATTGACATTATTATAAATAAATTAGGTGAAGTAGTAATCCGATCTCCCAAGTTAAGAGGCAGTTAATTAACATGGGGTTCAAAAATGTGGAGCTTTAAATAAAAGAAAAAACCTCTGCAGGCTCCTTGTTCCACGTATTACAGATAAGGACCAAAGTAACGAACAAAGTGGAAAATTCATCTGGATTGTAATGAATGCGTAAAAGTGAAACTCCTTGTTGTTTTATATAGAGATGTTAGGCGGGGATATGTAGGGTGTTTCAAATAACATGCTACAACCCTAATAAAAGATTATTTGGCTATAAATTAAAAAAAAATATGCTAAAATATTAATAAAAAAGAATAAAATTGCCCTAAACTGTGCCACTGGTCCGTGGTTTGATGATTGGTTAATTTAAATAAGGTTGGCGCGAGCCCATATTTGGACTACAGGTTATTGGCTAATTATGGTCTTTTCCTTTCTTGTTATAGAAGTCCGCTTCCCTTATCAGATCTAATAGATTTCAACCAAGATGTTCATACGAAACAGAAATTCCGCTATGTATAGCTCTGAACAGTATATGTCTTCTGCTCTGGTTAGTGTATTGCAGTCGTATATTATGTGTAAGGCTGTTTCCGCCCCTCCACCCTACTACTTGTCTTATCTGAGTGAGCCCTACAAGGAGGACCTCAGATGTTAGTTTCTTGTTGCCGTTGCATGTTTTGACAAAGTTATGCATGTCAACGATCCAGATGTTGTTTTAGAGATCATCTGTCTATTGTTGTTTTCATCGCCTGTTTTGATAATCCAAGGACTGGCTCTGGGCCATTAAAATTTCTAGATGAGCTGGCTCTTTCCTCTTTCTACTTCATCTGATTTTTCATTGCCTTCTATCTCCTTTCTATAGAACCTAGAAGAGTTTTATATTGTCGTTTTAAGTGGCAAGTGTCTTTACGTCGTTCAGACACTTAGTGATTATTTTTGATGTAAGACGATGGGAGTTCAAGGCTTTTAGGGTAGTCTGAGAGAATAGTAGCAGCATGTGAGCCGTTTGGGTGGTGTCCTTGCAAAACTACCACCATTATTTCTTTTTGACTTTTTCAGGGCCCTGTTGTAGTCGGTCAATGCAGGAAAAAGATTTGTCCCAACTACCAACGCAGAAACAGCAGGTAATAAGTATTTAGAAACTTATCCAGAAAGGCCTTAGCCACATAAGACATACTTTAGAAGAATTGTTGTTAATTTATTGAATTTCGGTGCTTTTGAACAACCAAGAAAAAATTAAAATAAAAATAACGAAGATCGGGATCGAAATGTGCTTAAAACCGTAAGGCAAATCCTACTACCAGTTTACGGGTAATAGAAAATCAAACTGCGGTACCAAAATCGACGGTCCATGAAATTTTGCAAGGGCAGAAATACCACCCTATAAGCCCACTATTGTCCAAGGGCTAAGATAGAATGATTTTGAAGGGAGAATGAGGTTTTGCGAATGGTACATCCAAAAATGTGAAAACGAAGCGGATTTTCCTAATTTTTTTATGGACCAGATAAGTCACATTTTTCAAGTTGCGGCATTTTTAATCGGCATAACCACTATTATTGGAGTATCTAAAATCCGCATGTAATAGAACAACGTAATTTGCAAACAAGGATTTGGATTTAACGTATGGTGTGGATTTTAGGTAAGTTATATTGATTTCTACTTACTGCTTTCTAGAAGTTTCTATGTTCTCTCACTCTAATCTGTAATTTCGATTCGCTAACAGTTCTGATTCCGTTTTAATAACTGCTCTGATCTATACAATTTTAACCTTAAATTGTGTGTATTATTTTTGTTTTTATTTGGCTTTGAGTTTCAGTTATGCTTTGTAATTATACTTTTGAGATTATGTTTTGATATTATCTACGAAAATGAAACGTACAAAAAAAGTTTACATTTTGTTGAAATTTGATCGATCACATCGAATGTTTGATTTACATCTCGTTTTTCTAATGCAAATGCCGTAAGTAATATTTATAGACTTAAATATATGATATTTTCTTTTTACAGGGCGACATTTCATAGGTCCGTTCATTTTCAATGAAACGTTGAATGGTGACAGATACCTTACCTTGCTTAGAACGTATAATTCTTGCTCTTCGCGAAACAGTGCCTGATGATGCACAATTTCAAAGGATCTGGTTTCAGCAAGATTGTTGTCCAGCCCATAATATATTGGCAGTTCGAACGTTTTTAGTAAAACTAACAATGGACCTGTTTTATGGCCCGCAAGGTCTCCAGATATTACGCCACTAGATTTTTATTTATGGGGGCATTTAAAAAATGAAGTCTATGAGTTTGATCCCCCCGAAAATCAAAATATTTCGAAGGAAAGGGTCAGAGATGCCATTAATTCAATAAATCTTAATACTTTAAGCAGGTCATAGCAAGAGTTTTAAAAAACTGCAATCAGTGTCGAGCTGCCAAAGGTAGGCATTTTTCCATTTAAATAATGTTTGAATTGTCTGTTTTTAAAATTTTATTCTATTTTATATTGTTAATTAATAATAATAAAATATTTGTTTCTTTTTTTATTTTGGTAGTATTTCTTTTTTTATCTTTAACAATTTTGCGAAAATAATAATTACTTTGACAAGTGTCATAATATGTCAAATTCAAGATAAAAAAATAGCATTTTTAAAATTATTTGAGGTTATGTCGAAGTCAAGTATAACAAATTGTACATCACTGAAACCAGGATCAAAAACTTTATCAATCTACGTAAAAATCCAATATGGCGCCCATAAGAAAAAATAAACTTGATGATAGTTTTTCGAAACAAAACGTCGGATTTTAAAAATAATGTCGTTGTTAGATAGAGCAGAAAAAATGGCAATGTAAAAGTAAAGCTTATTTTGAAGTTCGATTTAAAACAACGACAGAAAAAAATAAAAACGATTTTCGGAATTTTCGGTTTTTCTCGGATATCTTCGGAAATATTGAGAATTTTAAAACATTGTAAATAACATATTATCAGTCCTGTAAATGTGCATTTTGTCTCCATTTAACCCACCCTGTAGCTTTTCTAATAAGCGAGATCCTAATATAGAGATTCGAATCTCGAACACACTGTATATAAAGTAACTATTTTATACCCATATATCCATAAAATACATTGTTAATAACATCTCTTGTAAATGTGCATTTTTGTCTTAATTTAACCCACCCTGTAGCTTTTCTAATAAGCGAGATCCCAATATAGAGACTTAAATCTCGGACACACTGTATATAAAGTAACTATTTTATACCCATATACCAAGGAAGTTTAAAGGTGTATGGAAGCCCAATGCTACGGCCCATTCGATCAAAAAATGTCCAGCCCAGTATGAAAATAACTGTCAGAGTTGGCCCCGCCGATTTTGCGCAATAACGAAATTCAACGAAATAATTTAATGTGTTGCCTACTTACACACTGATAAATCAGTATGTAGTTAGGCAACACATTATACTTTTATGAGAGCCGTATTAATTTCGATTGTTTTGCTTTGTATGATTATATTTTGTGGTTGCAGAAGTTTTTTGGATTAATAAAAACCTTCTTATTTTAGTGATTAGTGTTTATTAAATTGTGACTATAATTTTGTGTTTATTGTTTGTTACTTATAATATCGTAACAAAATGATTAGAGGTTGTATGGTTTTGTCTTGCAAATCTAAGGGTAACATACCCGGCATTTTTTACTTTAGGTTAGTATTTCTTATATTTAAATTAGGTGCTTCTTATGAGACGTAACGTTAGGTAACCGAATAAATAATAATATAACAATTATAAATAATATAAAATGAAAATTTCATACGAAATAGCAGTGAGAAAAGTAAGGCAATCTTAATTATCTTTTATATGATTTCCACAATGTTTGTGTATTTCTGTGGATTATTAAAAAGAAATAAGTTTTACATTTAGGTACTTTTATATCATTTAATAATTTAGTACATTCTTTTAAAGGATCAAAATTATTAATTACTGGGCAGACCAGGCAAATTTTAATATATACAGGTCCCTCTAATTGAATAAAAGAAAGTACAATTTTATGTTAAAGTTCCTTTTTGCTTTTTCTGTATTTGTTTAAAAAGAAATTAGATTTTTGGTTTCTTAAACTTACATTATCAACTTTTTAAGCTCGACATACTGTAGACACCAAAGGTTACTAAACATTTTTAAACACTGTTATTCTGTCTCATGAATGTTTGGTATTAGTGAAAAGTATATGCCTAAAAAGCAGTTATAAAAATTTTCACTTTTTAATGTACAACCACAATCATAGGATTAGATTAAACTCATTTACACTATCTCGCCCTTCTTTTATCACAAAATTGGTGATATGTACATGAAACTATCATACAATGTTTGAAATATATTTTTAAAAAATCGTGTTTTTATTTATTTACAAAGATTTTTGGTAAAAATACAAAACTCCCAAAAATATCGACCATTTAAATAGAAGGCTGTAAAGTGGCGCCATCTATTCTTTCCATATTATATCAGATGATATAAAATCCAATATTACAAAATAATTTTAAATGTTTTATGGTAGTATCGTTTAATAACCAACAATTTTGTGCACAAAAAAAAACAGTGAATGCCTGAATTTGACATTTGATGATGTCAACTTTATATATAGTAACAAAGAATTATGGAAGTCCGGCTCTGACCTACTATTCATTGCGCAAACTCCGCGGGGCCAATCCCCCGATTCCCGCTGCCCTACACGCCTGGACAATTTTGTTCTACAGTATTAGGCTTCCATACGCCTTTAAACTTCCTTGCCATATACCCATAAAATTTATTGGAAAACCATTCAGGTAAGGGATCCTTATGTTTCAAGCATTTAAGTACAAATATGTCACATAAATATTGTTTATTTTTAATTACCATTTTTTTAACTAGAATGCACTCCTAGAAGATCTTAAATAAATACATATTTAAATATTTTTTAAAAGGTCTAATTATAGTTAAAAATTAATATTTTGTTTTAGACTCAAAGAAACCTTTTTTGTTTTTCCTAAGACAACTAAAAAATTAATAATAAAATATGAATCCTCTTTAAAATGCCAGACTGCCATACAATACCCCAGGGGAATGTTTATACATAGAATTTTAATTTTGCTTATAAACTCAACAAAACGGCTACTAAACAAATGTTATTTCGGTGACATAAAAAAGGGACACAGCATATAAAATGAATAGCAGACGAAACATCAGACATAAAAATAAACAAATGCCAAAATATATTTGTTTGTGCTGGGGTGCTTTAAGCCACCCCTTATAGTGTTTACGCACGTATATTGCGTTCTGTGGAATCTATAAAATACGAAGTATTATTCTTATTCTAGAACTTCTACGGAGATCAATAAGTAAAATTTTTAGATAGCTTTGTAAAATGAAAAAAAAAATGTTTAAATCTGAAACGAGATAATATTTTGTAACCGAACTAATTTTACCTAAAAAAGGACTATAATTAGAAAGTCTTAAAACCCTTTGTTATATCTACCCCGTATATCCTAAATATTTAGGCTCAAAGTAGTGCGCCAGGCCAAGTTACGGCCTAATGCACTTGGTGCGTTTATTTCACGAACCGGTAAGGCATGTTTTCCCCCTATTATAACTTTGGTATCTTCTCACATAAGGGTATAAGATTTGGAATATAAATACACATAAGTAATTTAATTACCTAAAAAAAAAGTTGAGAAAATCATGTCACGTGGTTTTTGGGATATTGGATTTTGAAAATGGCCCATTTTACTACTGATTGACTAACTGAGTGACTTATTAAAGTTATGGCGCAGTTCCCTCCCGAAAAAGTACAAACCTGAAATTTGGTATGTAGGTAAGTTTTAGAAAAAAACTAAAGAAAATAATCTAAAAAGTGCCGGAACGCCCTAAAACAGGTCGGTAATATCGTATATTTAAGGAGTATTTCAGAAGTTTGCAATCTAAATCTAAAGGTCATTCCACTTAAAGTGGTTTAAGATTGATTGCTTGACCATTTTTGAAAATAATGAATTTCTTCAGGTTGTTGTTAATATAAATCAAGGCTTGAAAACCAATTTTTTAAAATGAAAAACTTACACAGTATATTGATGGCGGCCATTTTGGTTATGATGCACACGCCTAATTTTGCAGTTGTAAATATTTACACAAACAACCATTACTGTAAAAGTATTTGGCACAGAAGAGTGAGGCAAAAACCCTCTTATTTATTATTTGGCAAAGAAAAATCAAGGTCCTGGTTTATTTACCTATCCCTCTTTTTTCTATGTAAAAATAAAAGAACAAATTATATGTGAAATTTAGCAAAAATGTACTTTTGTAATTTCTTTTTCCAGTTGGAAGTATGTCCATTACAATCTAATTTTTTTTATTTGGTAATATATGTTGGTAGTATAAGATCCTTTAATTTTTTTTTTAATATATTTTTTTAATCTTTAATTTTAACTTCTAAATAACTCTATATGACTCTAAGAAATTGAAAAAAAAATTTATATATTGTACTGAGAAAAACGGTATAATATAACACCTTAAAAATGACGTAGAATCAGTTTAAAGCGTAGTTCATAAGCTTGCGAAATGCGATTTACGAATTACGAATTCGCAAAATTTTTCCGCCGGTTTTTTTGATATTTCATAGCGCTGCGTATTGACGTTGTAATTAATTTCCCTTCTTTAAAACTTTTTTGTGTTATTTATAATTATTTTTTTTTTAAAAATATTGTATTTTAAGCTAGGTATTTCTCTGTGTATTGTTTTAATAAACATTAATAATGCTTTGGTCGTCAGTGAATAATAAGGATCAAGTTGAAAATTTTTACTGGTGAAGAAGGGCTATTGCATTTACTGACCTTCATAATTGCATCTTATTAAGGTGGATTTATAAAACAAACAACAACAAAAAATAGAATATACTTTATTCCCATAAAGTCTTTATACAGGCAAATAACATAAAATAAAAATAAGAAACTACATTAAAGATCACAACTTATTTTAACCTTTGAGCATATACTTATAGAGGAAGCCTTGCTACTAGGCAGCAACCGAGAGCGACAGAAGAATTACAGTATAACCTTTCTCTCTCGCTTCTACCTGCTCATTGGTCGGTGAAAAGGGTATATATCCCACTCGTCAGCCAGTCCTTCTCGACCAATTAGCACGTTGGAGCGAGAGAGAAAGATTATATTTTGATTCATCTTTCTCTCTTGCACGCTTTTTGGCACTGTCTTAACGGTGAGGCTGAATCAGTACGAATATGCTGGAAACTTTAAACTTTTTATTTTATTTTTACTTGAAATCACAACTGCATATGTGCTATTAAAACATATGAGAGAATGACAGGTTGTCATGAAATAAAGGATCGCTTTAATCCTATAAGATTATGATTTTATCAAAAAAAAAAAACCCCTAGTTTTCTTTTATTTTAGAACTTTAAAAGCACACAACGATCACCGCTTTATTCCTCGTTCCGTCAATGCCGCCCAAGC
>JAHBCN010014479.1:0-22583 GCA_019359885.1 Listronotus oregonensis
TATTAGGTTTTTATGTTTCTTCTTTAATCCTTTTTGTCCCCTTGCTGGAGCATCAGTTTTCGAAATGACTTTATTGTTCTCATATTTTTCACGAGATTTTGCTGGTAATAAATTCAAACTTACGGTATTTGCTGCATCCAGGGTAGAATCTGGTAGCTCCTCATCGGAATACTCATTTTAAATAATTATTTTTGTCGGATTTTTATTTAATTAAAAAAAGATACTATGACGCCTTTTCATTAAAAATGCTTGTTTGTATTGAAATTCCTTTTGTGCAATTGCTTTTCATATGGAAACGAAGAAAAATCTGACATGTGTTAAAATCACCAAGATTACATATTGTTGCTTGACTTGTCACAATCATTTATTATTATTATACAGGGTAATTAAAAAAATGTTTTTTTTTGTGTTTTATTGAAATATTAAAAATTACGATAACAAACAAAAAAAGAGAATAAATAAAACTTGCAATGGCTTCGTATATTGCATGAAATAGCCTACAATTACTTTTCCGCAGCTTATAGGAAATATATTGTGTAATGTCCTTTAAGCTACAATATCAACATAGTTTTGTTTCTAAGATATTACCTTTTGTTTCATAGCCCACTGTCGCTAAAGGCAAAAAAGTTTAAATAAATCTCAAAGAAAACCAATACTATCCATGGTGTGTTATATTTTTGAAAAGAGAATTTAATATGCCATCTATAAAATTAAAATATACAGGATATATTATTTAAAAAATGAGGTTCGATTCGATAACTTCCGTCCGATACTGATTCTGAAAAACAATTTTGAGTTTGACCCAAAAAAAAAACACATGATGCCTATATTACTTTTTATAGCACCAGTAATTTAGGGGATATAAAAGTCTTGAAAGTAGGACACCCTGTACATCATATAAATCCTGATTTTTTACGGATAAAGCATGGTTTAATTGTACATAAATAGATGTTTACTTTTAGTACATGCATACTACAAAAAAATGTAAAATAAATAGAGGGTCAAAAACTCTTTTAACTTTTTGCACTAATTAAAAACCTAAAATTTCACTTTGTTGCACAAAATTAAAACTCTTTTACCTTTTTATCCTTAATTACTTTGAAACTTTTTTCCACGATATTGACTAGAACGTAATAAAAGTTTTTTTCGTGGTACGCTAAGCTGCTAATGGAAATAAAATTGAAAACAAAATAAATACTGGATTTTTTGTTTCCCGTTATTTAGCCTCCTTTTGCGATACACATGAAAGGGAGAAATTATTGTTTTTAGGAAAAAATATGTTTCGTTGAAATTCCTTTGTCTGTCTGTCTGTTTGCGGTTAATTATGTCTGACAGCAACAAAAGAATGCGAAGTATAAATTGAACCCAACATTGTCATTGTAAATGTCTTGGTCCTTTTAGATGGCGTTAGTCATAGGCCTACGTTAACGGAATTTTAAGGAGATTATAATTTAAAAAAAAGGGAATCAGAAGGTTTTATTTTCAATAACACCAAAATCTTGGACTTCCATTGTGTTTGTTTGTTAATTGTTACACAACGTTTTGGTTAGTAATGTATCTCCAGCCGTTTTTAAGTGATAACTAAAGACTATTCTTAAAAGCTACGACTTATATACTATCCCTTGTTTACCGAAGCTTGACCGACTTTTCACGGTGGTTATTTACAATTATTACATCTTCTTTATTTTTTTTCCAGTGGGTTTCTTTATGAATAGTTTGCTTCCGACCATTGTATGCAGTAAGGTTTTAACCAAGCGTGTTCGGCAATCCCTGACTTCGACGTTTCACCTCGTTTCGTATGTTTTTTGTGTTCTTTAACCCTAACTTTAAGTGGTCTTTTCGTTTCTCCGATGTCTACCTCACCACATTTACAGGGAATTTGGTAGATACAGTCATTATTTGAAACATGAAACATTGTTGCCTGGTCTCGTCTTAGTAAGAATACTTCTTAGAGTACTTTGAGATTTAAATGCCGTTTTATTATTACACTTATTTTCGATTTTGCGATTTAAAAGTTTCTTTAATATATGGAATTGTCACTTATAATATCCCTAGTGCATAAATTATTACCGGAAGTTTTTGAGGTTACGAATATTTTGAAATTTTCTTAAATATTCGTGACCGAAGAAAAATTTCCGAGTAATTAAGCTCGTGGGATATTCGGTAAGAAAATTTTGAACCCAGTATAAATTTCGAAAATGTTGATATTTTATACAAATGACAAAAAGTCAAACTAACATAGTGAGGCCATGAATGACAAACAATTGAGTGTCAATGCAATACGGCACTACTGTAATAGGCACTACTGTCAGTGGTTATTACTTGTCATCGTGTTCGTGCAATCAAGTGCAAATTCTGATTTATTCATAAATAAAAAGTGTTTTTTAAAATGTCCCGTTTTGGAAAGGAAAGTCAAGACATTATTAGGGAAGAAGTTCAACACTTCCGATAATACGAAAAAATCGAAACTGAGTGTTTGGAAACAGTTTTTGGAATTTTGCAAAGAAAAGTCCTATAATATTGATGATGAAAATATTTCTACTGAACAGCTAGCCCATGTCTTAGAAGATTACGCCTTTAATATGAAGAAACAAAATGCCGACGATTATAAAGAAAGTGTTGTAAAAGTTATGTTTAATTCCACGGCTAAGCAATTGCAAGAAATGTTTTTTAATAAATATAATAGAAAGTTTGATCCGTTTTCTGATGTTGAGTTTGTAGCAGCCAGAGCAGCACGGGATGCCAAAAGACGACAACTTCAAAAGGATCCTTAAAAGGAAATTAAGTGCTTCGGCATTGAGCAGTGAAGAATATGAGAAAATTCTTCAAATATGGGATGAGGATTGTCCTGATGGTCTTCAACGAAAGTTTGTTTTTGTTGCATGCACGAATTAGCCTGGAGAGGTGGGGAAGGATGTTCAGCTTGTGTTACATATTTTTAGAAGAAAATGACAATATGGGCAATTCACAGGACGAATAGAATACAATCCAGTTTTCTCAAAGACGACCCAAGGGGTTCGAGAAAATTGGCTGATAGTAAGTGGCTCATTACAAATACTGCTAACCCAAACATTTGCCCCGTTCGGTTATTCAAAAATTAATCGAAAAAAGAGGTAAATTCATAAAAATTAACAGATTGTTTTTAACTCCCAATGAAAACTTTAATAAGCCAAATTCAAAAAGTTGGTTCAAAAATTGCCCAATTGGAAAAAATCAATTTCTACTTGGTTGTTGCAGCAAGTCACATTGGTATTGACATTAAAAAATTAAAGTTACAAATCATTCAGGAAGAGCTACTGCAGTTTCAAATTTAGCTAAAAAAGGAGTCGGTGAACAACAACTGATTAAGATTACAGGACATAGCAATAGTCAATCCATTAAACCCTACTTGCAGCTTGATAGTACACACCATCAGAATATAGTTGAAACGATGAGGAGCAGCACTTCAAGTAGCGTTTTTAAAGAAAATTCTGACCATCAAAGTAATGTTTATAATAATTGTACGTTTAACATTACTAACAATTATGAAGCTAAACATAATTAGATTACATATTAGAAAATTAAAGTAGTACATAGGTATAATATCTAAATAGTGAAATATAAAATATATATTAAAATGTTTTTTGTTCTGGTTTAACATTGTTATAATTTCAGTTTTTTTAGTGAAATAAAATGTTATTTTCTAACTTTAGTTCTAGAAAACTTTCATAAATAATTTAAAAACATCTTATAATTTGGTTTTTATTAACATCAGACTACTAATGTTAGTGGAATATCATTTACTTTTGATAATAATTATTATTTTTAAGTAGGTAGGTACTTCAAAGATGTTTACGTTATGCTTAATAAAAAATTTTTTTTAATTGAAATAAACTGTAAATTTCCAAACTTTAGTTACCATAGAAACCTTTATAAATAACTTAAAGACATCTCATATTTCCATCTTTTATCAACTTTAATCTACTAATATTAGTGGAACATCATTTACTTTTGATAATTATGACTCTTAATACCCTACTTCAAGATTTTATGCTTAACAAAATGAAGCTTTTTCTTAGTAAATTAAAATGCAAATTCCTAACTTTAGTTACATATAACTTTATAAATAACTTAAAGACATCTTATATTTCCATCTTTATCAACTTTAATCTACTAATATTAGTGGAACATCATTTACTTTTGATAATTATGACTTTTAAGTACCCTACTTCAAGATTTTATGCTTAACAAAATGAAGCTTTTTTCTTAGTAAAATAAAATGCAAATTTCTAACTTTAGTTGCATAGAATCTTTATAAATAATTTAAAGGCATCTTATATTTCCATCTTTTATTAACTTTAATCTACTAATATTAGTGGAACATCAGTTACTTTTGATTATTAGTCTGAAGTAAGCCCTATCTATGTCTTGTTTCGCTGATGCGTTAAAAACGTCTAGGCGGCCATGAAATGTAAAAAGAACGTAGTAATGGCCGCTAGACTTACAAAATGTCAACTACGTAAAAATAGATTATTAGGTACTATCTAATTATTAAAAAACTGAATCGACAACAGAAAAAGTATACCTAGTGTATAGTATAAAAATGGCTTTAGACTTAACAAAATACGGATTGTGTAGTTTGTGCAAAGAATATTCAGACATTAAAAAATACCATCGTCAGCTTCCCTATTTATCAAAATGCATTGAAGATCTTAACTACGAAGAAACCACGGATGAAAAACTGTTTACAAGAATACAAGAATATCTAGTAAAATCTTCAAGTAAATTTAATAAAATATCTAAATTCAAATTAAATAAACTTGTGTCTAAATATTTTATATATTTTACTAAACATAGACATTTACAATATTCCGAGCAAATTTCAGTTTTAAGTCCTATTTATTCTCCATTAAAACGAGAAAACTTTTTGTTAGAATTTGAACATCACTTAAATTTAGTTACAAACATTTGTTATTAAATTTCTCATTTAGTATTAATGTAATAAATAATTTTTTAAACATTTGACAAATCAAATTTGCATAAATTTTTATTTTTATAAGCAAAATATTCACATTAATATGCTTTTTAAGTAAAAAAATGGTAATAATTCTACATAAATAAGGCATGTAATTCCCGCGTCATTATTTTGAATATTTTGACGTTTCAAATGTGACAGGGGAAATTTCATGTAATTTCGCCGGAAGTGCTAGTGGATGAATATTTCCGAAATTTTTGTCATTGCCATGGAGATGATTGTAAATAAAAGCTTCTGATTGGTTGGAAAGAGTAGGTTCAAAATTTTCATTAATATTTGGTCATGTGAAGTCTCGTTCAAAGTTTTTTGTCTCATTTGAATATTGTTCGATTGTTTCCTTTACCAGCCTCTTAGTGTATCCGTTCTGCTTAAGATCCCTAGTTATGTTACTTATTTCCTCCTGCAGGGATTCCTTACTGTTACATAAGGTCACTGCACGATTATATAGAGTACGTATAACCCCTCGTTTTGTTTCGTTAAAGTGATTAGAATTCTGGTGTAAATATTGGCCAGTGTGAGTAGGTTTTCTGTATACCGAGGTTTGTATCCATTATTCCGTTTGACTAGAACGTCAAGAAAAGGTAGAGCCGAATTTTGCTCCTTCTCCATTGTAAATTTATTACAAGATCGGAGGCAATTTAGATGTTTTAAGAAACCTTTAAGTTCTTCGTCATTACCTGTTCATACAATAAAAGTATCGTCAACAAATCTTAGCCAAACTTTTGGTTTGATTAGTGCAGTTTTAATTTTAGGAAAACGAGGTTTTTATTCTTATAAATTTTATTCTTATAAATTTGTGTGTGTTTTTTGTAAAGTAACGCCACAAACTTTTTATGCACTCACAGAACTTACAGATTGCCTAAAACAAAAGCTTTAAAAAGACTTTTAAAAATTAAAAAAGTTTTGAACTGGTAATGAAAAGTAAGATATTTGACAACGTCACGGAGTTTAAAAAGTTTTTTATATTTTAAACTTAAATTAAACAGAATCATATTATATTCAAAATTAAAAAGAATAGTGTGTGAAACGCGTTGGAAAAGACTATTTTTCATAGCTTACATTCTTTTGCTCTGCCTGTTACGAAAAATAGTGTTTTTATTTAACTGATTGCACAAATAACTCTTTTTTTCTAGATTTAAATACTGATTTTTTTTATTTTGCGTTTCCATACATATATGAATTAGGTTAGGTAGTAATATAAACAATTAGGTAACAAAATTAATATTACAAAATTTAAATAGCAAAAATAGGAGCTAATAAAAGATAGGGTTTGTTTCAAGACCCAGTCTTAGTAAGCCTGAATCGGTTTTGAAACTGTTAGGATCCATTAAACGCGTAAGTGTCTACTTTACACGGTTTTATGTCAGTTCAAAAACGACGAAGTTTAAACGCTTTCTGTATATTTAAAAGATTCTGCTTTGCTTGGGAATCAGTAAAGGGATCGTGTAATATACTGTCACCTATCGTTTAGGAATCAAGGAAGTTTAAAGGTGTATGGAAGCCCAATGCTATGGCCCATTTAATCAAAAAATGTCCAGCCAAGTATGAAAATAACTGTCAGAGTTGGCTCCGCCGATTTTGCGCAATAACGAAATCCACGAAATAATTTAATGTGTTGCCTACTTACACACTGATAAATCAGTGTGTAGTTAGGCAACACATTATACTTTTATGAGAGCCGTATTAGTTGCGATTGTTTTGCTTTGTGTGATTATATTTTGTGGTTGCAAAAGTTTTTTGGATAGATAAAAACCTTATTTTAGTGATAAGTGTTTATTAAATTGTGACTATAATTTTGTGTTTATTGTTTGTTACTTATAATATCGTAACAAAATGACTAGAGGTTGATGGTTTTGTCTTGCAAATCTAAGGTAAATACCCGGCATTTTTACTTTAGGTAATACTTCTTATATTTAAATTAGGTGCTTCTTATGAGACGTAACGTTAGGTAACCGAATAAATAATAATATATTAATTATGAATAATAGAAAATGAAAATTTCATAGGAAATAGCAGTGAGAAAAGTAAGGCAATCTTAACTATCTTCTAAATGATTTCCACAATGTTTGTGTATTTCTGTGGATTATTAAAAAGAAATAAGGTTTACATTTAGGTACTTTTATTTCATTTAATAATTTAGTACATTTTTTTAAAGGATCGAAATTATTAATAACTGGGCAGACCAGGCAAATTTTAATATATACAGGTCCCTCTAATTGAATGAAAGAAAATACAATTTTATGTTAAAGTTCCTTTTTGCTTTTTCTGTATTTGTTTAAAAAGAAATTAGATTTTTGGTTTCTTAAACTTACATTGTCAACTTTTTAAGCTCGACATACTGTAGACACATAATATTTAATGGATTAACGGTTACTGTTACAATGGATACCTAGGTACCAAAGGTTACTAAACATTTTTAACCACTGTTATTCTGTCTCATAAATGTTTGTTATTAGTGAAAAGTATATGCCTAAAAAGCAGTTATAAAAAATTTCACTTTTTAATGTACAACCACAATCTTAGGATTAGATTAAACTCATTTATACTATCTTGCCCTTCTTTTATCACAAAATTGGTGATATGTACATGAAACTAGCATACAATGTTTAAAATTTATTTTAAAAAATAGTGTTTTTATTTATTTACAAAGATTTTTGGTAAAAATACAAAACTCCCAAAAGTATCGACCATTTAAATAGAAGGCTGTAAAGTGGTGTCATCTATTCTTTCCATATTATATCAGATGATATAAAATCCAATATTACACAATAATTTTAAATATTCTATGGTAGTATCGTTTAATAACCAACAATTTTGTGCATAAAAAAAAACAGAGAATGCTTAAATTTGACATTTGATGATGTCAACTTTATAGATAGTAACAAAGAATTATGGAAGTCCGGCTCTGACCTACTATTCATTGCGCAAACTCCGCGGGGCCAATCCCCCTATTCCCGCTGCCCTGCACGCCTGGACAATTTTGTTTTACAGTATTGGGCTTCCATACACCTTTAAACTTCCTTGTTAGGAATAGGTTTATTTGACTGGACTTGCATATAGCCGTACAATAAACGGTTTTTTGCGAGAGTGAAAAAACTTATAAACAAAAGGGAAACAAATGTAGGTACAAATACCGTTAAATTTTTTCTTGCTTGGATTTATGTTGTCGATAGCGATAATAAGATATTGTAAACATCCTAAATGTAGTTATACAAAACGAGCATACATTTATTAGAGGCAGTCTTGCCGTTTGGCAGTGCGAATAGCCGTGCGAGAGAGAAAAAAGAATCATAGTATAACCTTTCTTCGTATCTTCAACGTGGCCGATCAATCAGCGCCCAGAGCGGGGTATATATATTCCTTTCACCGACCAATGAGCACGTTAAAGGGAGAGAAAAAGGTTTTACCGCTATTCTTTCTCTCTTGCACAAGTTTCGTTTTCCAAGCGGATCACCAAAAAACAGTTTATAATTATTTTATGAACAAAAGGAATGTATTATTGCTACCACTAAACACAAAATAAGTCAATAAAAAAGTAAAACTTCTTTAGAATCTATAAATATATAAAAATCACAAATTACAAAATAAAACAATCTCACACAAGCGGCCAATACGGAACTGGCTGGCGACAAACGTGGAAATAAAATCGGTCTGCCGGTCCGTTCTGCGCATGATTTAAGACCTAAGCGATGACTACCGCCACAGCGCACGGACACATTTTTTTGCCCATAAAATCTAACTTTTGAACTGCTCATCTGATACCCTTTGTCGGTCCATATGAAGCTCAGTGGTAATGTCTGAATACTTTGAAGATAATTTAGAACAAATTTAATGCATAGAACCATGATATTTTTTTTTTTCTTAAAATATCATAATTTTTTTATTCCATTCTGCTTTGTTGAAAGGTCGATAATCTTATATGACAATAAATTAATATTATTATTTATAACTTGTTGCATTTTTGCGACATTAATTTGCTTTTCTTATAAAAAAAATAATATCGTAAACAAAACTATAAAAGTCGTCTTTTATTATTTGCAACCCTGTATAAAAAATTCTCAGTTATTTTTAGTTTGCTTAAAGCAGTCTTTCTCAAAGTGGGCGATAACGCCCCCTTGTGGGCGCTGGAGGCCTAGAGGGGGGCGGTAAGGGACCCAGAAAAAATTGGGGGGCGCTGATTTGATTTTGGGGGGCGATGGGTCATTTGTAACGTCAGCTACTTCATATTTTAAAATTCAATGAAATTAAAACCTTTCACTACACAACATCCATTTATTAGTTGATATATTAAATATTTAATATTTTTAATGCGTTCACAACGCTATTTATATGTTAAGATATTTAGTAATAGGTATCAAACACTGAAATATATTCGTGTCTTCAAGTGTCGCAGGTGAGGTGCCCACATCCGAAGACACGTGTTAAAAATATGTATATATTGTTGCGGTCAAGCAGAGCACTTGCCGAACGCGGGATTTTTTTATGTACCTAATCTAGTAAAATTAAAGAAAAAATAAAATTAAGCTTAGACTGATTAATTATAATTCACGTTTGGAGTAAACAAATATTGGACGATTTATTTGTGCAATCCTGTATTTTAGTCCGTCAACGTTCGTCGGTCCGTGTTTTCGGAGTGCAGGTGCCCAAATACACAGCCGCGGCTTGCGACCGCCCGGCGACTGACGTGACTAGAGGTGTGTCGTTCGCGAAGGATTCGTTCAAAAAGAACGAACGTTTTTGACCCACTTGCTGGATCGCTCTGCGATGAATAACGAACCTAGTTTTGTTTTATGTGTACTCGTATTGTCGGTTCGAATCAGTTTTGGCTATATACCTATTTGGCAATTAAAAGAACTTTTTTCTTTGTTTTAACTATTTTTTGACCAAAGACTTAATTTGGAGGTTCATTTGTAGGTTTTATTGATTATAGTTTTTAAAAGTTTTATTTCAAATATGTTTTTTAAAATAATAATTATACCAAAATAAAATACATGCAAATAATTTCTTTATTTAAGAAAACTATCACATTTTTGTTGAATTCATTACCGATCGAGTCCGACCGGCATCGGCATCATAATAAAGTGAATCGGTTGCGATCGAATCTTTTCAAGTGAATGCATCAAATGAATTGATTCAGTAAAAAGATTCGAACTTTCCACCTCTAGACGTGACGTTTTGCCGCATGCACGCATCTCACTCGCTCGCCCTCCCGCCACTCTGCCCGCTACCCCATACTCTTAATATTGTAAAGTTGAATTATAATTGCTCAATGTTGATAATTTTAAATAAAAGATACTCTTAATATTGTAAGTTGCAATAATAGTGCTCTCTCTGGTAGGAAAAGTGTCGTTTAGAATATAGGTTTAATTAAATTCCAGGCGAGACTAATATGTTATTAAGATTTTTAAGGTGACGAAAAAGTGGGGGCGCTACAAAATAACTGATTTTCAAAGTGGGCGTTAGACAAAATAAGTTTGAGAACCTCTGGCTTAAAGTGATAAAACTATCACTACCTGCTTGTTATAAATATTTTTCCTATTTATTTCAATTTTCCAGTTAGATAGCGCAAACATAACATACTATATACACTTTATTGGCCCCTTTCCTTTGTCAGCTTCTTTATATAAGTTTGTGGTAAAAGTTGACAAGCATGATATTTTGTTCGTTATTAAGTCTAGACTTTGCCACTTTTTGTAAACAAAATTTTCTTAAAAGTTTAAAGCAAAAAATATTTAGTAACTTAAAAATATTCTTTTAAAATAATTACTTTATCATTGTCCGCTTGAAGGTTATATTTAATAATGTAGGTTAAATGCAGATTTAAGAAGTCCTAAGAAAAGAAAACTATACCACTTTTTTAAGAAAGCAGCTTCTGCTGTGAAGGAAAAAAAATTAAGTTAAAATTTTCTTCACAAAAAGTACGAAACGTGACATACTGGAAAAAAGCGAACATTACTGACACCAGCCATAGTAATAGTCCTGGTAAATCTGTTAAAAAACACTAGAAATGACATTGGAAGTTCATCATTCGAGATGAAACCTTCTGCATTCTCTTTAGAAACGGATTCAAAGTGTTGGAAAAAAATAGTGGATCCTACGAAGGGGGTGTTTTTTACCTCATTTTTTCACCCCCAAGCATAAAATTATTTAAAAAACGTTTATTTTTTATGTTTAACGGTTCATTTAGGTTTTTTGGGCCATTGAACTCCACTATGATATAAAAATAAAATTTGAGGGCTTAGAAGGGCTGAATTCTCCTTCTTTTACCGCCTTCACCTCTAAAACAGACATTTCGCTAAAAAACTTTTTCCCCATTTTTAATGTTACATATAGGTTTTTTGGGCCACTACAAATATGATATTAGAATTTCCATTTAAGGGCTTAGAGGGGCTGTTTGCGAATGTATGTTTTAGGAGTGCATGGGTTAAAAATGGGAATTAATTTAGCCGTTCTAAGCCCTTAAATGTAATTTTTAATATCATATCGGAGGAAGAAAGTATTTTTGCAACACTTTATTAAGTTAGGGCCTTTTTGATTTTAAATGCAATACTAGATAAACTTACCGTTTAGAAAAATAAGGAGAATCAAAAAGAACTGTAAGCCAACCCTTAGGTTTTGTATAGCCATAAAACGGTTTCTGAACTGTTAAAACATGCCTTTATGTTTGTACAAAAACGACAAAGTTAAAATAATTTTTCTATCAAATCTTATAACTACCTCAAAAAAAAAAGTAATGGTACTAGATAACAGTGGCGGCTCTTCCATTGGGTCATTTGGTCAATGACCTCCAATATTTTTGACTAATATTTCCGAACAAAAACATAATAATGATATAAATGAAAGAAACTATTTTTTTAATCTTTTAAATTTTCCTTTATTATTCTAAGCATATAAACTCGTTGATCGATTACTGGATTCCACAAACTTCGCGCAGCGATCTCCAGATCGGTGGTTTCGTTTGTTGGCCAAAAACCGGGCTGCCTGCCTTTATTGACCGCATTGTTTTAAACGGAGCCGAGTCGAGTTTTCCCGATCTAATTTACGATTGGGCGATTTTGGCTGCTTTCCGAAGCAGTGTAATCGCATGATCTGGGTCAACAGCCGCGAAGAGGAAAATTACGCATTTTTCAAGGTGTTTGTTTGTTATACGGTTATTATAGAACGAATTAAATACGATTTTAGGAATTTATTTTTTGTTGGTGTATGTTTTTGTAATGTAAATTCGAAATTTGGTGCATTTGTTGACAATTTTGTGTCCGTTACCGATGACAACTGTAGAGAGCGAGAGATGCTTCTCTACAATAAATAGAATAAAGACATTTTTACGCAACACAATGGGGGAGGTAAACTTTCTTCGTTGGCCATGTTAAGTATTAAAAAGGCCTTTATAAATAATATTGTAAATTACAATGAAGAAGTAATCAATCATTTTGCAAGTGCCAAAGACAAAATGATTGAACTAAAATTTAAAAATAATTAGATAAGTTAGGTATTCCTTTTTATTTTTTATCATATAAATATGCTTATTTTTAACCTATAAGTTGCCGTCATACCTCTGGCATAGCGATATTACTTACTGTCGGGTGTGAGATTTTTTTTTAGAATATATTGTGCAATTTTTCTGTTTAAACAGATGTCGATGCATATTATTTGTTATATTGTTATGTTTCTTAATAAATATAAATATAATTCTTCAAATAAAATAATCTTGCTAAATCATTTATTTTTGAATTTTCTTTTTGTTTTTCTTTGAAGTAAACGTCTGTGTGAAATAAAATGCTTAAAATGGTTTTTTTTTACCAAAAATCAGTTAAGCCATATGCATTTGAAATTTTAACTAATGACCTCCCTAAAAGATTGACCACGAGCCGCCACTGCTAGATAATTTATCTTTATGAGGTTTAGAATGAAAAAAAATAGGATTTATCTATAAAAAATACAAGTACAGATTAATTATAATTATTTACAAAAATAATTTATGTTCGGATTCAGAGTAATTAAAAAATGATCGTCACTAGACTCTGCGTCTAGGTGTAATATCGATAAATTTTTATTATCGATATCAAATATATTCTTTTCTTTTTACTGTAATACGGGGCAAAGGTTCCCTATAATTTTTTGTTCCTGGGACAATTTATATTCAGTGCATAAACGAAAATATTTAAATACAGTATTTAGAATTTACCTATTCATTCTGATTTTCTCTTTGTTGTTAAAATTACGTGATTTTTACAAGAAAATTTAAATTAAATTTCAACCCCAAGTAAAATAACTGCTTACGGCGCACGTTGTTTCTAAATTTTAAATGTAAATACAAGATAAAATAAATTTAAGTCGGGCCTTTTTGCATAAATTTTTAACGTAAGAAAATCAAAATTTAAAAATCGTTTTAAAAAACAGCAGAAAATTATTGCCTTTAGAATTAATAATAAAGATAATAAATATAACAGTGTCTAAGCCATACTTCTAAAGATATGGAATGGTTACAGATGTGAGCCGCGAATATTTCCAAGCGAAGAATGCGAATATTCGCGAAAATTCGCTGCTATGTTCGCCCGAATATTCGCATTTACATTACTGCCGCTTTCTCAATTTTACTGCTGATTTCGTAACTGATCGCGTATTGTTCTTCTTTTTAAATTGCGCCTGTTGTATGCACAATTGGTCATTTTGCAACAACAATGATTGAAGCGCTCATCTGCCTTTGACATCTTTAATTGGGAGTGGGGTGACTGGGCTGTGGGGGATGCCATAATTGTTTTATTTTGGTTTCAAACGAAGTGATTACAATTCAAAAGGAGACAGATCATATCCCAGCAAAATGGCGGCTGAACCTGCGCGATGAAAATAAGCGTATTTTGCCGTCAATTCATGAAATCGTGCTGCTTTTTGTTAGTTATGCTGTGATACCGGTATGTTGTGGTTACCTAGCAAAAATATGTTATTTGTTTAAGAGCATGGAGCCTGTTTGATCAAATTTCTAAAGAAAATATCTTTGTATCAATTGGCAACCGCGCCTTGAAATGGTTTTAAAATAATTTAAAATTTAAAACCTCACTGTTAGAAAAGGGCTTGCATGAACGGCATGCAGTAGTAAGATACGGTTTTCGGAATTTTTGCAATTAGTAACTATAAGTGATTTATTAGTGTCTTTCGGGAAAAATTATGAATTGTCGCCAAGATAAAAGGTATCCTTAAAATTTCCTTTATCCTTTTTTTAAACTAGTTTTACCATTAAAATACCTTTCAAGATCAACACTTCTAGAACCAGCAATATCGAAGGCTTTGGTAAGTTTTACAATTATTTCAATACGGGGAATTTTTGCTATGTTAATTAATATTCCATGAGATAAGATAAAACAGAGCCTAAAGATAAGGAGCACCATCTCTGGGTTATGAAAATGGCTCTCAAATTGCAGTAAATTAAGATGACGCTGGTGTTCTAGAAGACTATTTTTAAACTTCACTTTCACAGTTTGCGTTTCGTGATTTTACCTTCGTTACTGTATTATTGTATTTTATGTAAAATATGCATTTTGCTACGTGAAATTAGACCTTAAGAAGAATAGGCGACAATGAGACTCTGGTGTGTTTCTTAAATGTATCCAGCTGTTGGTAAATTAAACAAAAAATGCAAATAAAAGTCGGGTTTTTAACAATACTTGTTTATTTATATCAATTGGACGGTTTGTAAAAAATAAATATTTTGGGTCACTATTTTTTAGGTTGGTGTGTTAAGAACATTTTTTTTGTAGGAAGAGTGGATTCAATACAGAGTGTTACAGTTTGGACGATGCCAAATTATATGACTCCTAGACATTTGAGCTTTATATTCCTGCAGATATCTGAAAATAAAACTAAACTTATATATTTGTTTCTAGTCTTTTTTGGCCTAAAATAAAAAAATGGGACTTATACCTATATAAATGGCACTGCTGGTATTTTGGGATTTTATATGTTAAGCTTCCCTTGTTAGAGAAACCGGAAGCCGCCACTGATATTGATTATGGTTAACATAAACTTCTACTTTTTAACTTAATGTAGGTATTTTCTTTTTCAATTCCTCAAGTGACTATGATTGGTTAATAATTACTTTAATGTCCGACTGGTATATTATTTGACAAATAATAATATTATGTCAAAGTTAGTTAAATTCGAAATATTACCCTAGGGCGTTATTAAAAAAAATAACCCCCTAGGGTCTACAAATTTACCAATAAATAAACAATAAATTATCTTCATTTAAGCATTTATTACGAAAATACAAACATACTTACACAATATACACTTATCATAATAAAAATTATTTTTTAAAGTAAAACGTACAATTTTCAAACTGACCGAAAAATTCCACATTTCCATACCCCACCGCAGTTGCTGTGTTACTTGAAGTAATACTTTTTCCAACTACAAGGGAAGCATTAGCCAATTTGGAGCTTTCACTAGCATCCACGTACCCTCGTGCTACCGAAGAACTCTTCCAGCCTCCTAACCTCATTAAGCTCTCGGAACTCAGAATGAATTGTTGCCGCTGTACGTCTTAAACAATGAGCTGTGTACGCCTTAGCATCAGGTAAACCCAAATATGTAGCAATCTTAAAGGGTATATTTCCAAATGTATTTTTACCTATAGGCTGCACAGTACATCGTTCATCACGACAGCACAAAAAAAACCTATCAATAGGAGCACTTTTAGGTCGCAAAGACACATAGTCCCCAATTAACTTTGTTGCGCACATTTCACTGTCATCAATAACCAAAAAGCTCCTTGCTTGCCCATTTTTACTTTGTAGAATGTCAATAAATATATGCTGACCCATATCACGCACATCGGAAAACTTCATTTTCACAAGCTCGTCTCTTCTACAAGCTCCGAATACACCTATCACTAATGCAACTTTATCTGCCAAATATTTTTCAGTCGGGCTTCTTTCAAAAAATTATAACTTGTTCGTGAGTCAGAACCCCCCCCCCCCCCCCCCCCCCCCCCCCCCCCCCCCCCCACCGGGGTTTTTAAAAAAAAATTTTTACCGAACCTTGTTTTGGTGAAATTTCTCCCTTGCTTTGGAATTTGCAAAAATAATTTTTCCCTTTCTTTTGGAATATTTTTTTCAAATTAAAATTTTCCAAAAATTTAAACCCTGACAAATCTTAAAATAACACAAATTTGTCCACCCTAATTTTCCAAACCATTAAAAATGGAAATATTTTTCTTTAAATCCGCCTAGTTTTTTTTGGGACAAAAGCATTTAGCTTTAGCAGCTTTCACTAAAATATCTTGGGGGAGATGGGTTTTTCCACTACTTCGGACATTTTTTTCCTCAATCTCAAAATAATTTTTTTTTTGCTTCTTATTGACAAATAACTTACAACCATGGTTACCACAATTACGTTTCGACAATTTTTTTGGTAAATGCTAGTACTTGATTTGGTTTAAACTAATACATTCAAAATTCATTCATTTTTTTTTTATACAAAGAATATTTAGTCGGAATTAAACGTTGAAGGCACCACGGGTATTAAGGATAATTAAAACCTTTTTGGGCAACGTATATCCCTCGGGCCAAAAAGGGCCCCGGGAACTTACCGGAAACCTCAAGCGTTATTATCCTTATAATACCCTTGATACCTTAATAACTATAATATATTCGTGTTAAAAACTTTTACCGGTGATGCAACTAGTCCCCATATACTCAAACTTGTAGCACTCTGTATGTCCACAAACTTCCCTGCTTAAATAAGTATTTTTTACAAAAGAACTTTATAATTTATTATATATTTTTTTAAGAAATATGCAAAAAAATTCGAATATTACTTTTCCTGTTTAAAATATTATACAACTATACCAACTAGGTATAAAATTACATAGGAAAGGGATCACAACTTTTTTTACGAAATATGTCGCAAATTGTAATAATTCACTTTTTGTTTCTATATTATAGTTTGTATAGTCCGGGAGGCCACCGCAAAAAAGCTAGTCAATGAGAGATACGCATGAAACTTTTTTTATGCTTAAAAGGGTTAAAAAATTCATTTTTACCTAAAAAAATCGTGAAAAATCAGTTTTTTTTCAATATAACTCAAAAACTATAAATTTTGGGAAAAAAAGATATGTAAACAAAATTAATGGCCTAATAAAACTACGTATTTTTTATATATAAATTTTTGTAGCCCTTTTAGTTATTAAGATATTAACAATTTATATTTAAAATAAAAACGCAAATATCTCAAAAACTAAAAGTGTTACGAAATATTTATAAATAAGAAAGTATGGTTGTTATAAGCTCTATAAAAAAGGTAATATACATTACATAAATATACATTTATTAAAATAATTAATTAATTAATTAGGGAGATAAAGGCACAAAAGTTTTTTAAAAATTTTTTAAAATTTCAAACTAATAACCAATTGCCCTCGAAAAAAAAATTTTGGACAAAAAGTTTTGGGGAATAAAACAAAAATAAATAAACATGTGCCTCGAGAAAAAATTGGGAAAAAACGCCAATAATTGTACCCTTTTTTTTTTTTTTTTTTTTTTTTTTTTTTTTTTTTTTTTTCACTTGAAACTTTAACTAAAACAAACTTTAAACTATTTTATTGAAAAAAAAATAATAATAATAAGTGCCCCCTCTACCTGGGTGTTTTATACCTGGCCTGGCGCTTGACATTTCTCGATCTTCTATGCTACTATGTGTATAGCTCATCGTTTAAATATTTTTATTATTGATTTAAATAATAATATTAATAACCCTTAAAGACAGTTACTCGTTCGAAATGATCTTGATAAAATTTAATCATATTTTTAACAAAAAAAAATTTTTCAGAGTTTTTTTTTTCAGTTGAATTAATGTTTAAACTTTAATTTGATACTATTTAAAGGTACGTTTCCTATGGGGCGGCTGACGCACGCAGCTGCCGCGGAGCGTCTGACGCAAACGGCTGACGCCAGTACACCCATTTCCTATGAAGTGTAGACGCGAGTGATCTGTTGTCAAAAAAGTTCGAAAACAAAAAAATATTTTTATTGGATTTACTATTAGAAGAAATTAAGAACGAAGAAATTTTACTGGAAAGCATGTGCAAAGAAAATGAACAAGTTTAATAAACAGACATTTATTAAAAGATGAAGAGAAATTTAGGCAATTTTTAAGATTAAATATTGCTCAGTTTAATTATACACTGGACTTAATAAAAAAAGATCTAACCAAACAACCGGCGGCTGACGCTTGACTGCCTCGAGAGGGGTAGGGCCGCGGCGTCTGTAGCCACCAGCGGTGGACACTTGCGTCTGACGCTCGAAAAGAAACGGATAAATGAATTGTCACATGAGCAGTACTAGGCGTCAGACGCTATGCGGCAGCCGCCCCATAGGAAACGCACCTTTAAAGTAGTACAATGCAATAATTTAAATAAGAAAGCCTTTAAGCCTAGAAGAAGTAGATAGCTTAATAAAAGAAATGTTTTAAAAGTTTAACGCTAAATAAACTCTATACTAGCTATACACATAGTAGCTTGGAAGATCAAGAAATGTTAAGCGTACTGCCAGGTATATGAATGAAATATAGTTTTAATTTTCTTTCGCTTAAAGTTTTAAGTGGATCGAAATTGGTACAGTTATTGGACCAAAAAAAAAATTAAATAAAATATCCGTGCCACCACGTTATCACCCATTGCCTCGGAGGTACAGTGACGGAATTAAAATCTCGTACACCTAATTTTTCCCAGTGTGATGTTGGCTTTGCGTACCTGGATCACCTGGAAATATACCTTACTTGATAAATTTTATCTGTCACACATTTTTAAAATTATATTATTTTACTTTTTTTAATTTTGGAAAATGAAAGAACTAGAGAAGGCGAGAATAATTACTCTATTCGAAGAAGGTGTTTCTCTGGGAAGAAATAGCAAGTTGGGAAACCAAGAAGCACTATTCAAAGCCTCAAAAAAAAATAAATGGGAAAATACAGGATCATTGGAGAGAAGGGCTGGAAGTGGTAGAAGAAAAAAATTTTAAACGAAAATCAAGATAATGATCTGATAGATTTTTTGCGAAACAATCCATTTTAGACAGCTGTAGAAGCCACAACCAAACTAATTTTCCTGGGGCAGTAAGAACGGCAAGAAATCGTATTAGGAAAAATTCGAAAATTTAGAAGCAGTGTAGCTGCTAAAAAGCCATTTTTGACCGATATGAATAAAGAGCAAAGAATGGGTTTGCACTGGAATATTTACCGCAAGGTATGGATTTTTGGGAAAGGGTAGTATTTACCGATGAGAAGATTTTCAATCTTATTATAGCGGGCAGATTAGAGTGTATAGGCCGCAAATACCGGTACAAGAAAGATATACCCAACATGTTAAAACAAGTGGAAGATTTTCTGTTAATGTATGGGGGTATATGTCTTTTAGAGGGCTAGGCATATGCCACCGTATTCGAGAAAGATTTAATAGTCAAGCTTATATACACATACTCCAAAATGTTATGTTGCCATCGGTAAACAATATATTTAAACAAGAAAATTTTATATACCAGCATGACAACTGCCCCGTCCATACAGCAAGGAGAGTTTCGGACTGGCTACTGGAAAATAACATTTCATTGTTACCTTGGCCCTCAAGAAGCCCTGATATCAATCCAATCGAAAACGTTTGTAAGAGAAATTAACAAGAACAATGATTTCCATCCACAAAACAGTGATGATTTGTGGAATAAAATTGAAGAAACCTGGAATAATTACAATGTTCACCATGCACAAATGCTGATTGCATCAATGCCCACACGTTTAAACTTATTAGTGGAAAAAAATGGTGCCCTTTGAAATATTAAGCCAGTGTTTTTTCTTTAATATTTGAATAAAATAAACTATATATTTATTTTGGAGTCATGTATTTTATTAAATATTAATTAAGGTGGGAAAAAGGTAAAAAGCCAAGTTTACCAAAATATTCAAAATTGACATAAAATGTTAACCTAAGTGTACGAAATTTTATTTCCGTCACTGTACATGTGTATGAGTTTATTTCATTCAATAAATAAAACATTTAGAATTAATTTTTGGATGGATCGGGGTTTGTATACTTACTTAAAACAAAAATATATTGTTATTAGCGAAATTGTTAACGGCCAATATCACTTTTTTGCTTATATCTCCCTTATTACTTATTTTATTGGAAATGTGTATTTATACTTATAAAAAAGCATATTTTTTCGTAACTCTTATAGTTTTTAAGATATTTGCGTTTTTATTTTAAATTTAAATCGTTAATATCTCAAAAACTAAAAGGGCTACAAAAATTGTATAAAAAATGAGTAGTATTATTAGACCATTAATTTTAATTATATACCTTTTTTCCTAAAATCAACAATTTTCCAGTTATATTGCAAAAAGTGATTTTTCGTGATTTTTTTTTAGGTAAAAAACGCAATTTGGACCGGCCAAGCTGAGGCACCAGTGCGGCTTTAAATTAATATATTCTGTAATATTTTTTTTCTCTTATTGTCTACTTTTGCGGTGGCTTTTGAACTAATACCCCTTTGGACTGTAAGAGTTACCTTAATATTAATTGGTATTTTTTTCTTTGTGCTTACTGCGACACATCAAACATCAATAGATTAATTAATGGTATTAAATTGTCAATTATCAATTACGTTTTAAATGGCCCACGAACGATCTGGGAAGATTAAAATCGTAAAGACTTACGGGGGTTGCTTTATTTATAACTATTGTATCTGAATAATTTATTTTTAAATAACGTGCTTGTGATGAATGTACAAATGAGTTGTTACACCACTACTTGCAATAGAATTACACGCTTTACTCCTAACACTTGGTAATTCTTTAGTTATTAATCTTCGTCCAAATTATTCATTATTCATTCCCGAATCGTCCTATTTGTAGAAAATACGTACGGGAACTCGTATCAGCTATTGGTAGTGTAAACAACAAAAAACCTCCAGGACGTCCGTCCATCCCGGAAGAAAAGCAAATTAAAATAATTGGTGAGATGATAGTTAATCCCCAACAGTCTTCTTCCTCCGTCGCGAATGTATGTAAGGTTCGTCCTTCTACTGTATGGAGACTTTTGAAAAGGAATAAGTATTATCCATACAAAATTCAAATGGTACACCAATTGACTGAAAATTACCCTGATCGATGAACAGAATTCTGCTAAACTATGTCGGAAACCATTGCACGGCATCCTACCTAATTCCATAATATTTGTTTTAGTGATGAGTGTACATTTTTTCTCAACGGTAATGTTTATAGACAAAATTGTCGTTATTGGAGTAACTCTAATTCTCACGTCTTTCCGGAAAACTCACTTAATATCCAGAAAAAATAAACGTTTGGGCAGGGATATTGGGAAAAACCATATTGTGGGGCCTCATTCATCGAACAAAATTTAACAGGGAATTTTATTTGGATATGCTGGGAAAAAACACTATTGACCCTTTAATAACCTAAATCGTCGAAGCGAATCCAAAGAATTTGATATGTTATTGTATTTCAGCAAAATGGAGCTTCCCCCCACTACTCCAGACAAGTTCGGAACTATTTAGGTGACAATTTCCCCGGGTTGGCCGTCGAGGACCTGTGGAATGGCAGCTCGCTCACCAGATTTTACACCTCTGGATTTTCTTGGGGCTATTTAAAGCAAAAGGGCGTACCAAATTGATGACAAAGAATAACAAATATTGGAAATATCTATGTAACTGTGTTTTAAAATGTTTGGCGTGAAATTTCAGACCGACTGTTCTTGTGTCAAGAAGTTCAAGGCAACCATTTCCACCATCTTCTCAACTGAACTCAAGGTATTTATTCGAATAATCAAGTTAAATGTTAATGTATTCAGGTAATTATTAAATGTAACACCATTTTGTAGTAGGTAAAGGAATTGACTTTATATTCTAGGGTTGTAAAGTACTCGTCAGAAACTTGAAATTGATGCGCCACAAGACCACCTATTTATTTAATTTTTTGTTAAGATGGCGTTCAGCAGCTATATCTATCGTCATTTAAATATTCGGCAACATCTCTACAAAATTGTAAAGGCGCACCATTCCGTTAAAACCAAAAAAAAACCAGAAATATTTGGGTACTTTACATTTAAAAACCCACAGCATAAGGCAGTGACCTGTTAGCGTACCATCAAAGAAATACGGTGCTATGACTCTGTCCCTTAAGGAGCGTACAGACATAGAACAAAACATCGTATCGTAACACGTTCGTACATGTTCGCGAACATGTGTGGACGGTACATCGTTTCAGCGTAACTCGGTAACATCGAAACATCACGGCGTCCCATCAGTTGTCGGTTTTTGAACGTCACTTCAAAGAGATGATATGGGCTGATGTTGCGTCGTCTGTTTGCAAGTTTGGACGGGAATGCGTAACTAGAGCGCGCCAATACATTTATTTTTATAATTTAAACAGTTTGAAAACATCAATATGGAGTGGTCGGAAGAAGCTACTCTTAATTTCATAGAAAATTACCGAAGCAAAGACATTTTGTGGGGCCCGAAAAATCCCAGATATTATAATAAAAATAGACAATAAACTATTTCCA
>JAHBCN010014480.1:0-22507 GCA_019359885.1 Listronotus oregonensis
ACTTCTTTACAAATTTCCGCATTGAGCACCCCCTTTTAATGGTAGTAAGGGCAGTGTGCGCTCGGCACGTTTACCAATTTTGGAACGTAGCTACTGTTGCTGTAGTTCTGTTGACTTTAGTTACAACCTCCCAATATATTTTATTCGTGTTTTGACAACGTCGCAATTGCGATCAGCTGTAAAAAGGCGGTTTATTTGAATATAATAATAAACCAATAGAACCTAAATTATAAATATTATTGGAACTTTTTATCTAACATACATAACCAAATTTATTAAAAATAATGGAACTTACTTAATAAATCATTAAGTAATCATTGGAATTATCTCACTAATCTAAAATAAATAAATGATGACCTCGTCTACGTCGTTAATGTATTAGTCTTTAGGACAACCTGTAACCTTATTTTTTGCAACGAAATGTATAATAAATAACTTTTTATTATTTAAGTGTAAATATTAAAAAAAAATACTCGTTCTGTAGTTTATTGTGCCAAAATGAACATACCAACTCAAAGGTAAAAAAACAATTATCTTTACACTAACTTCTATTAGGTTTAAAAACAATAATTATTTAAATCATACTATAATTTTTATATATAATTGAATTCCTTTTAAACGCGTTTAAAGCACAAATAAAGAAAATAGTATAACAATATTTTCTTTAAACATTTTGTTAAAACAAACAAAACTAATCCAAAAACAAAGTAACTAACCTGCCATCAAACAAAACCTTGTTTTTTTTTAACCTTATTAATAAACCTCGACAAAAACGTGATATGAAAACATGTAAGAAAAAATATTGGGTGGATTAGTCTTATTTTTTTAAATGATATCCCATTCCCAAGAAAGGATGTAAAATTATTTCTTTTAATTATAAACCCAGTATTAGATAAATTTATTAATCCCCAAATTTTAAAGTGATTGGAAAAAATACAAAATTATATAAGGCAGTCGGATTCCGTCACAAACATTCCACAGAAGATTTTTTTTTTTGTCCCATACAACTGGAACAAGTCGTTTGAGTATCTTGACTTACCCTTTTTTATTCTGTGTATTTGTTAAATCTTAAATCACTTCTTGACATATATATATCCAAAGCTTTTGACCAGGTCTGGCAGGGTGGGGCTTCTTAACAAACTTCCTTTCTCATTTCTATGTGACGTGCAATCTACAATATCAGTTACTGTGGATGTAATGTTACTCTTCTAGAGCTTTTACCAATGAGGTGCTCCAAGGTTCAGTACTGGTACCAACACTGTTTTTCTCTACATCTTCCCTTTAATATTGATTTTTTCAAGCAAGTCTTAAAGCTTGGTTTATTTATAAAACAAGGGCGGGTAATGCAGATATCTTTTCCCCAGCAAACACTGTTTGTTGGCAATGTACATTTTTCATATTGGCATTGATGGTAAAGCACTGGCAGTTAATGGTAATGTTATGCCAACATTTAATGTGCATTAAAGTCATCCCTAAATAAACACTTATTGACAATATACATTTAACATAAAGGAGGATTGCTGGCAAACAGACAAAAGGTGTTTAATTCAAATTTCCCCCTTAGCCGTCACAGTATCTTAAGTTATTATTGGCTTGGGACGCCAAAAATCTTATTCAATTTAATGGTTCAAAACACAGTCATGTTCGCTGTCGCGAAAAAAGTCTGCCTTTACTTATGAGCGGCCCAGTTCTGCAGAACTAAGAGCCATGCAACGTGTGAGATAGCTGATGGGATTCCTCTTCTTCAGAAAGTATTTCTTCCCTTCTAATTCGTATACAAGTTTCTAGACTGTGAAACCTACTGCCTGCAGTCGGTTTTTACTTTTCTCTAAACCTCTAATCCTAAGTCCAGTGTTAATAAACTACCTCTTACTTTACTTAAGACACTCACACTTAATATTCTTTTGTTCCAGCCTTTTAAGACAAATTCTACGCGTACGATGTAGAAACCAACATTTTAGGTGTCTAAATCACTTATCAAATCAAAATAAAAGACAAGATAAACAATCCAATAACGACTACTTTAGAAAAACATCATTTTTCCTTGGAACCACATTGGCTGGGTTTTTAAGTTACCATATTTTTGGTAAGTGTTACCTTGAGCCTGTTTAGCATTAGTACAGGATCCGTATTAGAAGCGACCTTCACCAATTTGTCAACTACAACACTTCCCAAGGAAAAAATATCTGGAGGTTTTAGATCCGGAAATTGTGGTGGCCAACTTATGGATCTATATGTTCATATCCAATTCTGACGGTTTAGTCTCATTCGACACCAGTGTTACCGCGGCTTGCTTTACAAATTCCGCTTTTTGTTACACAAAATTCCGCTATTTTCCGCTACACTTATCAAAATGTTTGTTTCTTAAAAAAACATAAAATGGACTAAACGGCAACGGGGTAAATAATAAGTTACGGTTAAAAATATATAACAGTATACTAAATTAAATTATTTTAATAATAGTTATAGCCAAGGCAACATAGGAACAAAAAATATAAAACCAGCTCTGCAAATCAAAAGTAAAAAATATAACTTTTCTATAAGACCATTCTCTCTTTTGTACAACAACATACTACTTTTTAGTTATTTTTTAAGCAGCGCAGCTGAGTTTGGTTATCTAGTGCCTTCATTAAGGACGCGGAAAAGTGCCATCTAGAGACAAATGGAAAAATCTTCATACCTGCGTGTGATTTGTAGTACAACAATAAATTTGGAGATGTCGCACGCTAGTATATTTCACTAAGGCTCTGATTAGACCACAGAGTTTTGAATAGACTAAGGTTCTGGATATATTTTACGATATTATTTTGAATTAGAAGGAATTATAGATAAATTTAAATCAAGATGTCTGAGATTAACTTGTAAAATTAGCAAATTCCGGTATAAATCAGGCTATTATGGGCTACCGCCGCTGGGTCATTCCATTTCAAATCATCCAATAAAAAAATGAAATGTCACCCATGACCTTGCATTTGGCTGACAATTTTTTTATTTGTTTATTTGACCATCCTAATAATCTATAGCAAGTTTTAAAAAATTATCTTTAATAGTTCTTAAGTTATGAATTTTTGAAATTTAGCAAAATATGGTTATATAATAGCGTTTCGAGAAGCTACCACTTTCAGCGACATTATTATATTAAAAAATCCATAATTTCTACAATATTTGTATAAAGTAATATTTTTTTACCAATATGTTTAGAAAATCAGGGGATTATAAAAAAATATATTTGGTTAATTATTACTTCATATTTCTATGGAATGCTTTGCTAAATTTAAATTTTGAGTCCTTTTTTAATTAGCAAACAAAAAATCTTTAAAAGCGATTATTGACCAAAGGCATAGCAGTAACCAAAGTAATTTTTTTGTTAAATTTATCCTAAAGATGTAAACTAAAATCATCTGGAATAAAATAAATGGTTTTTTACCTGATAATATTTTTAAAAAATCATAAAAGTTACAATTTGGATTATGGCGAATAAATCCTACAACATCAATTCTTGTTGTCCAGTTTAAAACCTCTATTACCCCATTAAATTGCAAAATACCATCTTTTAATATTGTTCTATAATCGGTAAAAAATATATTCTGAGCACATAATATTTACCCTTCAAATAAATGTTTTAGCATTTTTTGTTACCTACGAAAAAAATGTAATAAAATGCCTCTAATGACTGGTGTTACTTAATATATAATTGAAATTAGATTTTAAATCAATCTACAGTATGTCCGCGGATACTGCGGTTAATAAGAGGACAAATGAACCAAAAATGACAAGATACGAAAAAAATCTTGATAAAAAAATTCTGCTTGTCGAAAAAATGTTAGCTACAATGAGAAAATAGATTTTTTTTATCATACAGGGCATCTCAAAAATGCAAAAACATAAAATCAAACAGAAGTAAACATTTTTGGCCTTTTAGCGTAAAATAATAAATAAAAAACTTGCTCCAAATTTACTTCTTAACCTGATTCCACCACTTTATTCAAAATCTACAGACCAAATTGCCACTAAACAATGTATCAGCTTTGATGAGAAATTTTGTACAATATTTATTTGATTTTGTAAATGAATTACCATCTCCTGAAAATGGTAGATATAAGTGTAAATGAGTACATTGTGTGCACTTATGATGACAATTAGTATTTTGGATTAGTGATGGAAAAAATGAAATTGAGTGTGATGTTCGTGTTAAATTTCTCACGGACTAGCAAAATCATTTTACTGGCCTCCAAGAGAAGACATCTGTTGGACACCTCTATGCAACATAATTTCAAGTGTCAATCCACCTGCAACTAATGGCTCAGGGAGGATGTATTATTTCCCTGAAAAAAAGAAATTCAATCCAGTAGACTTTCGTTGTAAGAAAATGTTGAAACACGCACCCATGTATAAAATTAAGGTAACTCCTCAACTGTTAAAGTCTAAATGATATTCATAAAATTGTACTAAGCTAATGAGCCTTGTGTAAATAATAAATACACATTAGGTTTGTTCCAACAAGAAATCACAGTATCGTTTCGAAATCGTTTTTGAACTGTTTTGGTGCGCCTAGACGCTTGCGCGTGGCCTTAAAATAGTTTCGTGACGGTACGAAAAGGCTGAAACGTTGGATCGCTTTGCGGATCGTTTTTGAAGCTGTCAAATCAAAAGTTTTAAATTTTTTGTTTTTAAAAATATAACTCTACTTTTCTACTTATTATTTTTGTGATCAAAGTTAGCAAAAATATCACTCATAATATCGTCACTCATCTTTAAAGATAATTAAATTTAATGATGTGCTTAGGAGGTGTAAAATTAATGTTTTTGAATAATTAAACAAGCGAGAAATAGAAAATGCTAAAGCACGTTGCATATTCGCTAAATAAAGTTAGGATTATGCGAAAAAATTAAATTAGGTTAAAATAAGTTAAAGTCACACAAGAAAAAGATAAACATTATGTGATCAAATGGTTTAATTATACACATAAATTAAAATTAAGTTAAGTTAAAAAGATAAACAACTTTTAGCTTTTTTAAATGTTTTAACCTTATCATAAAATGAAATAAATGACACGTTTAATTTTTAAAATATCTAAACTGCCACACAATAACATCATAAAGCGAGTCTTACAAACTCGTCTTTCCCATGCGTTATAAAAAAATATCAAAAAGTATATATTTTTTAAGACAAAATATTTATTTAAGAAGTTAACAAATTACTTGGACAGCTGCCAGAGAGGTGCACCAATAAAATAGAAATCACAACCCTATTAACAGTGATTTGCCCTACGTATGCCATTTTATTGTTATTTTTAAACTGATTGGCATGTTTTGCTACAAATGTTTTAATCTATAATAACCTAATTTTTGTTAACTTAAATTAACTTAACTTTTCTGCATAATCCCTGCCTTAACAGTAAACATATGAAATGAAATATTAAACAATAAACATGAAACAGCTGTTAAAAATCATGATCATTGCCAAGATGTTCAATATGCAAGTCAACCCAAACAGTTCTTAATTTAGGCCATGTATCAAATTACCGTTCTGTTGGGAAACCGTAACTAAGCGATCCCAAGTTTTGTTGGTACACAAACAGGATCGTCCACCGATCTCTGTTGGAACGCACTTTAATCACTGCGCATAAGCGTGATCGTTCGGTGTTTTTCGACGTCTTTGGAACAAACCTATTATTTGTAAATAGATTATTAGCATATCATTTGCCGTAGCTTTAATATTACTTAGGTGTACAGCCTTATATAACAGTTAAAAATGTTCATATACACATCAAATATCTTGAGGTCAGTGCATATATTTTAGTGTTTACGATGCATCATTATTAATAAAAAATATTATTTGCAATTAGAGGGGAATATTAAAAGGTTTTAAACTGGATAACAAGTTTAAATAATTGATGTTGTAAGTTTATTCGCCATAACCAAATTGTAACTTTTATGATTTTTTAAAATATAAGCAGGTAAAAACCATCTTTTATTCCAGATTATTTTAGTTTACATCTTTAGGATAAATTAAAAAAAAAAATACTTTGGTTGCTGCTATATGCCTTTGGTCAATAATCGCTTTTAAAGATTTTTTGTTTGCGAATTAAGGACTCAAAATTTAAATTCTTACAGCCCAGTCCATAAATATGAAGCAATTATTAATAAATATATTTTTTCTATAATCCTGATTTTCTGAACATTTGGTAAAATGATTGCTTTATGTTAAATATTGTAGAAGTTATGGATTTTTTAATATATTAATGTCGCCGAAAGTGGTAGCCTCGGAAACACCATTTTTTGCTAAATTTCATAAATGCATAACTTAAAAACTATTAAAGATAATTTTTTAAAACTTGGTATATGTTATTAGAATGTTCAAATAAACAAATAAAAAAAATCAGCCAAATCTGAGGTTATGGGTGACATGACCTGGATGGAGTGGCATGGAATGACCCCGCTACCAACAAAAAATTTCGCTACAAATAGCAGAATTTCACTACAAATGGCAACATTGTTCAACATCCGCAAAAAGTGCTTAACGCGCCTTAAGTACTTTTAACCTCAATAAAAGTTGAGCCACTACTATGTAAGGGCTATAACTACGGAGGGCTCAAGAAGGAGATAAATCGCAGCGTTAAAATAATGGGCACGAAATCCGCCTTGTAATTGGAGATTTTTAAAACCTCCGCTAGAGCACGTGGTCCAAGTGAGTCTTAAAATGTTCGGTTTCTTATGGCAGTAACTGTTCATATAATATTTTTAATAGATTATTAATTATTTTGATATTTACAAGTGTATATTATGCTTGTATATAGATAACATAAATATATTTTGAAAATTAATGATCGACGGCATTTCGGTATCAATCAAAAAATAGAGCAAGTTTAATGTCATGCTGGAGCTAATTAAACTAGTATTTTAAATATTGCTTTACTTATTTAATGCAAACAGAGTAGCCCGTAAATAAAAACAAAGTTGATCCATTATTTACTCTAAATACAAAAAAACTAACAATAGTTATTTATTATACAAGGGAAAAAAGTATTGGATTTTTAGCTCGAGGTTGTGTTGTCTTGACGAAAGTGGAGAATTTGGCAAAAAACCGAGCTAAAAAATTTCCCGTGTATAATACATATTTTTTCTGTGACGGGAAAAACAGCAGCTTAATATTGAAAAAACATATAATTACAATATATTAAATTTAGAAAATTATCAATGTGAAAATTCTGCTTAAACAGGTTATTACCTGCGTTGCTAAAGGAAACCTTTCGAAGAGTAATCAAATATGTCATATTTCATTGTGATTTTATTTAAAAATTGCGAACTTACTGGTTATTTTGAGTAATATAAAGTAAAAAAATGTGTGATTCGAGTTTCTCTGACTAAAATATATAAAATATCCTAAATTCAAATCACTAGACTCCGAACGCTGTTAGGAAAGCACCGATACATCACGGTCTCTTATGGCAAACCCCGTATAAAACGTGTGTATCGGTGTCATTCTTTCGATCTTCTACCTTTTTTTATGTGTATATAAATATCAGAGAAAAAAAAGTAATTTTAAAAAGTGACATTTTAGTCCCTGTCAACCAGATATAGAATGTCTAACTTTCCACCGAAAAAAATATTCTTAATGACTTTAGCTAAATGACCTACAGAATTTTAAGTAAATTTATTTTATTTATTAAATTTCAGCTTCTGGGAGAACCCTTAAATAAATACACTATTGCATAAATAATTTATTTATTGAAATACAACCACATTTTGGTTAGAAGTTTTTTCTTCTATTAAATTTAGAATTTCTGGTTGTAGTGCGGGGTTATTTTTCTTCTTTTTTGCACCTCTATGGACTAGGTTCGAATACATGGTGGTTTCACGTATTATTCGACTACTTGACAAATAAGTAAATTGGGAAATATACTTAGCACTGCATGTAGGCCTTCCCTTTTTTATCTGGTGTACCGAACCATCAGGCATTTTAGTCTCATAAAAGTTTAGTAGTTCTTCTTCGACAAAGTGTAATGAACAAACATTATTTGGTCTAGTGTTTTGTCTTCTCTGGGGTAGCATTTCAATCTTTTAAAACTGCGGGATCCTAGTACAACAAAATACTTTTATAAAGGTAATATTATACCCTATAATTATAAATTACAAGTGTTTTTTATTATTGACAGTAATTTTTATAACAAGAATTCACTTGCCTAATTAATATTTTTGTGTTAAATATTTGTAGGTTATATGATTTGTATTATAATATGCCTTGCCATTTTTTCAATTAGATAATAGACAATAGGTATATTTCATACATATCCTACCTATATATTTATTTATTTTTACTTACATTAGGTGCTTTTAAACAGACTGGGATTGATTTGACCCGCCACTTTTCTGGTTTGTTTATCGGCGGAATAACCCTATTTTGCACCCCGGAACAGAAACAAGTTCTATCTTTATTCACTTTCTTAACACTCATTGTTTATAAATATTAGCAAAATACACCATAACGACCACGTTTAATAAAAAAATTATACAATTTTCACAAAACTTCTCATAAAACACAAAGCTAAAATGGCATCACAAACGACTGACGCGTCACCTATGACCAAGCGGTGAACTGCTATAAAGTGGGAGCGGATTTTCAAAACTCGGCCATTACCGATTTATCTCCCTTCTTTGAGCCCCTCCGTAGCTATAACAAGATATACCATTCTTACCTGAATATGGGCCTCACCAAATCCTAATACGCTTATTTCTTTATTTTCCTTGTTTTCTTTATTATGAGTTTTTGACCTTGGCTTTGCAAAAGAGCCGTATGTTTTAAAATTTTGTTCCAGTCCGGTTTCCAAAGGGCCTTTTTTCCAAAACAAAAAAAAATTTTTTGCGCATTTCTTCGTTTTTTTACTTTCAATAAAACTAGTGTCATATAAACATTTTCTAAGATTGATGTCATTTTCCCTTAAATTATTAAAAATGAAATTGACGTTAAATCTTAATAACAATCAGAATGTCGACATAGTTTTGTTTCTAGGATATTAGCTTTGTTTAAAGCTACTTTGTTAAAAGTAATAAAGTTTAAATAAATCACACAGAAAACCACGGTGTGGTAGTATTTTTGAAAAGAAAATTTTTTTTAGATGAAATATTTTTTAAATAAAATTCCAAAAAAAATTTTTGGCAATCGATTCAAAACCATCTAAAGCTACCCGTAATTGAACTAAAATAATTAAAAAAATCGTATTTAATTACTTCTTAGAAATTTGGATTACTTTAATTGATTACTTTTGGGAAAAGGTAATTGTTTTTGGATTATCAATTAATAGAAAAAGTAATTGAAATTTTGAATTGTTTTTTCACAAACCCCAAGTAATTTTTAAGGGAAATTGAATTACTCAGAAATTAATTCAATTACCTAAAAAAAATAATTGAATTACTAAAAAAAAAAAACAATTACTTTTTTTTTATGGAATAACTGCCGGATTTTGGGCCAGCCAGAAAGAGCCCTGGGGCGGGCCGCTTTGAATCCAACGACTTTCGCGCCGATTTAGTATTCGATTGATGCTTACGCTATCGTTTTACTTTTTGGGGAAAAAATCATTTGATTTTTGGTAAAAATAAATTTTTTTTTTAGAGTCAATTAATGTTAAACTTGCCGAGAAAGCAGTTTGAATAGTGTGACGGGGCGAGGGATACATTTTAAAAGATAGGTTTAAAGAAAGGGAAGTTTAAAGGTGTATGGAAGCCCAATATTTAGAAAAAAAGGGCCCGGGGTGCAGGGCAGCGGGGAATAGGGGGTTGGCCCCCCGGTTTGCGCAATGAATAGTAGGTCGGGGCCCGGATTTATAATTCTTGTTACTATCTATAAAATTGACATATCAAATGTCAAATTCCAACTTTCACTGTTTTTTTTTTTTTTGCACAAAATTGTTGGTTTTTAAAAAGGATACTACTAAAAGAATATTTAAAATTATTGTGTAATATTAGTTTTTTTGTATCATCTGATATAATAGGGAAAAAGAATAGATGGCGCCACTTTACTGCTTCTATTTAATTGGTCGATATTTTTGGAAGTTTTAAATTTTTTCCAAAAATCTTTTTAAATAAATAAAAACACGATTTTGTGATAAAGAAGGGCAAGAAGGGAAATGAGTTTAATCTAATCCTAAGATTCTGGTTGAATTAAAAGTGAAAATTTTTATAACCGCTTTTAGGCATATATTTTCACTAATAACAAACATTCATGAGACAGAGTAACCTTTGGGACCTGAGTATCCATTGTAACAACTTAAAAAGTTGATAATGCAAAATTTAAAAAACCAAAAAACCCCCTTTATTTTAAACAAATGGTATTATCTCCCAAAGTTGCCTCCTCTCCGATTTTGATCAAAGTTTATAAAGGGCACACTATATTTTATAAACACCTTTTTAAAAACCCTTTTATTTTTTTTTTATTTTACATCTTTTTTCCATTAAATTGCGAACTTTTTTAAATTCAAAGGCAGCAACCATATTTGCTTAAAAAATAAAAGTAAAAAAAGGTGTAAAATAAAAATAAAAAAAGTTTTTAAAAAATGTTTGTGAAATATTGTGCCAATTTAATGTAAAAAACAAAATTTTGTGCAAAAAAGGAGGAATAGGGAAATAAGGTTAGTTTTATTTTCAATTTTGATGATGAATATCTCGAAAACGAAAATTGCCGAATTTTTTTTTTAGATTTGTAATCAGCGCTCAAAAAAAACCCTACCAAAAATTGTACTTCCTTTTATTCAATTAGGGGACCTGTATATATTAAAATTTGCCTGGTCTGCAAATAATCACTAATTTTGATCCTTTAAAAAAAAGTGTCAAAATTAAATGAAAAAAAGTACCTAAATGTAAACCTTATTTCTTTAATAATCCACAGAAATCACAAACATTGTGGAAATCATCTAAAAGATAGTTTAAAATTGCCTTACTTTTCTACTAATTTTTTTCCTTTTGAAATTTTCATTTTCTTTATTCATAATTGATATATTATTATTTATTTGGTTACCCAACGTTACGTCTTATAAGAAGCACCTAATTTAAATATAAAAAAACTTACCAAAAAATTAAAAAAACGGGGATTTTCCCTTGGATTCAAGACAAAACCATACAATCTTTAGTCATTTTGTTATATTATAAGTAACAAACAATAAATACAAAATTATATTCACAATTTAATAAAAACTAATCACTAAATAAAAGGTTTTGATCAATCCAAAAAAAGGGTACCCGCTCTCATAAAATTATAATGTTTTAACTACTGATTTATCAGTGGAGTAGGCACATTAAATTCGTGGAATTTTTTTATTGCGCAAATCGCGGGGCCAACTCTACAGTTATTTTAAAACTGGGCTGGACATTTTTTGATCGAATGGGCCTTTGTATTGGGCTTCCATACACCTTTAAACTTCCTTGGTTTAAAGTAAATGGGTATAATACCCCTCCACCGCGACCGATCGGTCTGTTGTGGCTCACCCCTTTTTTATTTCTCCCACCAGGTCCAGACTTCTAATAAATATGATGATCCTGTTGGGAGAGATCATTCAATGCTGGGCAAACACAGTATGTGTCCCGCCGATTCTCCCCCCCATGCAATGCGGCACTCGCGTCTTCCGCTAGGCCGATCTTATGCATGTGGTATTTTTAAATTCGTGTGTCCGTGTACAGGCCCACTAGAGTTTTAGGTGTACCCTTGATTGCTCCAGGTTTTACAGAATTGTTGGTTGGTGGGTTGCCGAAGATTTTTCTTTGTGTCCAAGCTGATATGAACTCTTGGCCATTCCATAAGATATACCGATGACCGGTTCCGGCCTGAATTTTTTTCCCCCCCCCCTTTTGGGAAGGAGGTCTGGGGTTTAATATATGTTAATTTAAATGAGAAATTTCCCCCATATACAATTACTTTAAGTTTCAATTGAAATTGAATTACCTTTAACAAACATGGTAGTAATTGGTAATCGTAATTTATACTACTTAGAAGAGTAATTGTAATTTTGATACTTTTTAAAAGTAATTGCGACAGCTCTGGCCGTACTTTTATTTTCATATTATTTTGATAAAAAATAGTTTGAATTTGGGTGGCAGGTGGGTTGCAATTCCGGATCTTAGACTATATGTTTCAATATTAAATTTTTTTTTAAGTAAAAAAAGAAAAAAGATATGCATATACGGGCGAAAAGAGTAAAAAAGAAAATGCTGGACAGTATCGTCCAGTTTTACCATCATATTCCATGGAAAAGTAACAAAACATACCACAGTGTAAGTAAAAACAAAAAAAGCGTTTTTCCAATTTTTAGTACTAAAAATAGAACAAAATAATAGGTATAAAAAATTTTTTACTGTTTTTTTTTCCCCTGAAAAACTACTTTGGTTACGGCCTCTTATGAGATAATTTCAATGGTTATTTAATGAATTTTAAATAATTTCCATTATTTTTATTATGTATTTTAGATAAAGGTATGTACCAATAATATTCATAATTTACTTTCCATTGCTTTATTGATATTTCAATAAACCGCGTTTTTTGCGAGGATGGCTGGGAAACACTTAAATGGGGGGGGAAAAAACTTATCAACCCGATTTAAAAACGGGAAATCGCAAAAACCCTGGTAAACGTATTGTGTGCATACTACCAAAAAAAGGGGGGGCTCAATGCGCTGAAATCGTGGCGCTATTTAAAACCATTTGGGAATTCTGTTTTTTAGAAAGATGTTTTTCAAAAATATTTTAAGGCCATAGGTTTACATGTTTACAGGGTGTCCCAGAAGTAGAGGGACACAGAGCAACAGCAGATTCCTTAGGTCGAAAAAAATGCAATTAACGTTAACTTGCCTTATTACACAGTTGATAACAACTTAGATACAGGGTGTCAAACTTTTAATTTTCTTTTCGTTTTTTCATAATAATTTCTTAACTAAATGACATAGCGGTACAAAATTTGGAATATGGGGGGTTTTTTAAGGTGAAAAAATTTAAATTCGTTCATACTTT
The DNA here is from genome assembly GCA_019359885.1 of Listronotus oregonensis. Taxonomy (NCBI): domain Eukaryota; kingdom Metazoa; phylum Arthropoda; class Insecta; order Coleoptera; family Curculionidae; genus Listronotus; species Listronotus oregonensis. The sequence goes on from JAHBCN010014480.1 coordinate 12,997, forward strand.
TGATGGTAAGAGGCGCCATTACCCACTTGTTTTAGATGGCATATTTTTTGCTTGGTATATTAACCTGTTTATTAAAGAAGTTACCATAATTCCCCTGCGTCAAAAATGTATATCATTTAGGTCTCTAAGCAACTGTTTTTTTAAGATAACCAAGGACCCCCAATTTTTCTATGGAAAATGGGTTTGACCAATTGTTTTTTACTTTGTAACGTAATAGTTTTCAACACACTGATCAAAGTCTCCCCGGACACAAAATCCAAAAAACCCCTCTAACCCCCAAAAAACCTTAAAGGTCCTGGATTGGAGATCTTTTTAGGGGGGGATTTGGGAAATTTAAAAGGTTTTTTTTGGGGGCTTTGAACTTTTGATCAGCAAAACTGGGGAAGTATGGTTTAAATTTTTGTTATTGTATGTTATTAAGAAATTATTACGAAAAAAAAGACAACAAAAAAATTAAAAGTTTACCTATCTTAGTTATTATCAACTTTTAAAAAGGCAAGTTTACGTTAATTGCATTTTTTTCGACCTAAGGAAATCTTTGTTGCTCTGTGTCCCATTACTTCTAGACACCTGTATATATATATATATATATATATATATATATATATATATATATATATATATATATATATATATATATATATATATATATATATATATATATATATATATATATATATATATTTTATATATATTATAAAAAAAAAAAAAAAACCTACCTCCTACACCTGTCCGTGGGTAAGAGAAGGTTTTTTGTAAGCGTATCAGTAATAAAACGAACGGCTCTCCTTTGAATGGAATAAGGATGATAAAAGTTGTAGGAAACGCCATTTCCTAGACAAAAAACAATATTCAAAAGATGGTTTGATTTGGATCATAATATACAAATAAGAAGGAGAGTTATACTTTCTGGCTTGAAAAAAGGAATGCAACTTTTGAAGCAGCTGAAGCTATAGATGTAATGTGTTTGTCCCATGTTAAAGGGTTTTATTCTTAAAAAAAACGACAACAAGATTAAATGACCGAACGATAACAAAACATTTTATTCGCGTGAAAAATTTGATGAGACGACGCATAGCTTGGGCAAAGCGCTTAAAGAGCGCGGGGTCCGATACATTGGCACGGGTCAATAGTCTCATATGCGCCTCGCCGTCGCACGTTAACGGGGGAGTCCGGCTCTGCTCCGAAGTTTAATGTTTGCCTACCTAAAATTTAGGGCACACACTGTTTTTTTCTTCAAAATTTCTTTGGGATTTTGTTACTGCGCAGAATTATGACAATTATTTTCATAGTGGCCCGGACATTTTTTGATCAAATAGGCCACTGTTGTGTTTTTCCTTAAACATTTAAATTTCCTTTTCGTCAATCTGAACGCCACCTGTGGAAAAGTAGTTTTCCACCAGTGAAAAAATAAAATAATGAAAAAAATGTCATTTTCCAATTTTTCAAGTATTTAAAACACTTTTGGTATATTTCATGTTTGTAATGTTTTCTTTTTCCCGACAGAAAAGAAAAATTGGGTGGTGTACAAAGAAGGCGTCTATGACATCACGACTTCATAGGGGACATCCGGGCGGAGATCAAATTTTGATAGCAGCTGGAGGAAGTGTAGAGCCTTTGGCTTCTTTATGGTATTCAACAAACGAGCATGTCTTGAAGATATTGGAGGACCTGAGAATCGGTAAGAAAGTCATTTTAAACAAATTCAAAAGAATGGTCTTTTCCAACAAAAAAAGGTATTTGGGTTTAATCATAGTACTTTCACAATTAAAAAGCCTTTGGTACTAATTTACGTTGTGCCAGAAATTTCTCATAGGTGTTTTACTGAGAATTCTTTGACTTGATCAACCCGAACCTTTAATTTTTGGTTTTAAGCCATCATTTTGCCTCTTTAAATACAATAAGTTTCAGTGCTGGCCAATTTAATCATAGTTTCTTTGATTATTGTTGCTTTTTTAGCATTGAATACTGGCTTCACAGCAAGAAGCTTTCAACAATTCCATTTCTTCAAAAGTAGGCCGAAGCCTTTTCTTACGTAATTTTTCAACATTGCGACTGGCGCATTAGTTTTTATATCCAAAACGGCTTCTCGTAAAAAAGTTTTTTATTTCGTTGGCAACAACTGATTTATTGCGTCTTCGGCTGCTTTTTCTATCTCTATATCCATCACCACGAAGCCTCCCAAATTTTTTACAATTTCAGTTTAATAGCGTCAGATTTTGTTTAGGGTCATAGGAACACATAAATTGTTTCTGGTGGTGTATCGATGTCAACAATATAATAACTCTACACCTAAGGGCCCGCTTCTATCAATATATTTAAAAGTAGGTTAAATAGTTTTATTGTTTATTATATATAATATATAACCATTAGTGCATCGCCAGAACTGGTCATAGGGTCCCATGTAAATTTTGATATTAAAATTGGTCCCTATTGAATTTCAACGTTGTTTGCTATTTTTAAGGCGTTGATAAATTAGCCATATTATTTTATGTACATAAACGTTATAAAACCTCGGACTAAAGCGTCTTTAATCCCCGGGGGGATTAAAAGTGCTCCTAGGGTTTATATGTCTATTAATCATGTTAAAAAATATTAATTAATAAATATGTTTGTCAAGTTTGCTCTAATTGTAAAAATATTATTTTCTAGATGTTCTGTATTTAATATTAAAATTTTAATAAATTAATAATTCTATGTGAAAAACCCATTTTTATGATTATATATACTTATTATTATTTATGCGTAAAAAAAAATAGTTAATTAAATTTTTTTCATTATACTATTTTTTCGTAAGGATAACCTCCTTCAAAGAAAAAATTAAGAAAACCTGTCATTTTCCCGCTACTTCTATGCTTATGACAAAAATTGCAATTTTTAATCGCGATTTATCCTCTTCTAAGACGTTAATTCTTTTAAATTTTACCGGCATGTTTTTGTGCATTTAATAACTTATATTCAAAATTTAGAAAATTTCTTACGATGGCTGCATGACCAACCTACCTAATTTTAAAATTAAGTTTTTTAAATGGGGTTTGAAAAATTGTGCATGTGGTTTCATTGCTCCAATTGAAAATCTTTTCTTCAAAAAATTGGCAACACAAAGACTACAGAAAGGAGGATTTTTGGTGTAAGAAAGGACAGTCCTCCTGGCTAGGACGTTAACAACTCCTGTGGGTTTTTGCCTTTTCTTTAAAATTTTCAGGTTTTAAATAGCAAACGTTCCTATATTAAAACACTTGTTTCGACTTTCAGTAAAAATGGACATACTATATTTTGCATGTGCAATTCAAATTTTTAGGTAATCTCAAGAAAGCAGACCAAACAAAACTGTTGGAAAATATGGAGGATCCTTACGCCAAAGATCCAGTGCGGCATCTAGCGTTAAAACCAGCTAGTAAAAAGCCGTTTAATGCCGAGTTACCTCCTTACTTATTGTGTGAGAATTTTATAACACCTAAGTAAGATTTTTGCTTTTATTTTATTTTTTTTACTTTTCAAAAAAAAACATCCTTGGATATAATAACCGCATAAATGTAAAAAAACCATCTCAGTATATTTAAAATGTTCATAAGAAAATCAAAATAATTTTCATTTAAATTATTATTTAGGTTTTAGTTAATTTTTATAATAATTTTATCTTGAAAATGGTGGTATAGTCTGTCTCAAAGTATACCGTGTTAGCTCTTGCCTTCATTTATGGATTATACCTGCCGACAGCAATAAAACTGCGGATCGGTAGGTATTAAAGGACAGAACATTAGGGACGGACTTTAATAATAAAAAGATTTATAATTTATTGTTTATTTAGGTAAGTATAATCTTAAAATTACATTAAGAAATTAAATATATGCAAAGTTTTACTAAATTTATAACTGCATTATCTATACATAATTTCATTTTTAATCTAAATATCTAAATCTTATTCTGTTTCACTATCAGAGTCATCATTGAGATTAATTACAATAGGATTTATGTTGTTTTGGATAGAAATGTAAGAGTCCAATTTTTATAATGGGCTGTAGTGAATTTTTCCAGCTCTCAACTGGTATGTTAGTAATTACATTTTTATCAAATTTTAACACTGAGACTTAAAGTAGGTGTAACATTTTCTGCTCCGATCTTTGATTTTACTTGGTTCCACAAATGCTCTATGGGGTTAAACATACAGTGATACGGAGGAAGCCGTAAGACAGTATGCCCAGCCTGTTCAGCCAAATTATCACATACATATTGTTTTTTAATTGCATATAAATTTAGGACTTCCAAAAGATGCGTGTTTTTGTAACTGAATTCAAAATAAATATCATTTTCTAACAAATATTCCTGGATTTCAGTTTTTGAACTTGATGAAGCTGGTCTTTGTGGCAGACGGCTGTGGTAGCTTCGTTATCCATGACAATAACACTGTTGTTTGGAATATTTTTTAAAAGATAATTTTGAAACCAGTTTTCAAATAGTTCTACACTTGTATCCTCATATATCCAAGCTAGAATCCTTAATATTCTTTGCAGACAACAGCAAGCAGTTTGGGACAAATCCTCTTCTGAACCAGCGTGTATTATGGTAATGCATTTTCCTTTATTTGAAGTGCTTTCGTCTGACAGTTTTGACTGGAATCAACCCATCCTTTGGATACTGTGTTGTGTGTACGAACCATGTTTCATCAAGGTAAATTATGGATCTGTTTTCAACCTATATCTTTTAATTTCTTGAAGGTAATTAAATCTCCAAGTGCGTAATCTGTGCGATTCTATTACTACTGTCTTTTGTCTATTTTGGGTATTTAAATCCCTTTTTACAAACAACTCTATGGAGGGTGGCACGCTAATATTTATATTGGTTTCGTCTTCGTCTAGCTTCTTTTTCAGTTTATTCAAAGTAGGAATAACTCCGCTTTCATAAAGACAATATATTTTCCTTCTTATTAGATCCTGATCACTATTGTCTATACGGTGAGATTGAAAATCACTACGTTTTTTTCTTTTGTTCAATTCTTCAATAATAATAATAATATCCCTTATCGATGATATTGGAGTTTTTGTAAGTAGACAGGATTCTTTTAAAGCTTCTTGTTTAATTAGACCTCTACTGATTAAAGTTTCATACACATTTTTCACAACCTGTTTTGCATCTAATGACAAATGATTTCGACGCGACATAGTTATATTCTCGTAAAACAACTTTTTCGAAACGCACAGTAAAAACGTTATTCAACATTGCCACTAAAATATTAGCCAAAATATTTATATGCCTAATGGTTAATACTCAAGAAATACCTGGCCCACCCCTGCCCTTATGAACAAATGGATTTACCCAATAACAATAGGTAATAAAATCGTTAAAGGTTTATTGGGGTATGATCCGTCAAAAGCCATAACGATATACTTTGAGACAGACTATAGACATCGACATGTTAGGAATAGACCTAATGGTTCATTCATAAATTCGTAATTTATATTGCGCCGTCGACTTTGTCGGCAAAGGGAGGTAAAGTGCAATGGCTCAGTTTGCCGAATCTGTCTACCAAGGTCAACCTTGCTGTGACGTCACCACCGGTGCTGGGTAGAAAGCGTGTGTATGCTTTATATGGCATTTTCTGTAAATTTAGAAAAAGTGTCATACTGCAAAATAAATTGAAAGAAAAATTTTGATCCTATACATTTAACAATATTATCTTGATATTAAAGAGAACGATAATAAATAATTTTATATATGTAATAAATTAAATTTAAAGACGAAAAATTACATAATAAATACAGTTTAAATGTTCTAAATGCCCTAAAGCATTTTATGATATTAATTTTGAATACTTAAAAAACGATTATATAGACATGAAAGATTTACACACAAATTTATTTAGAACAGAACAAAAAATCACAATGAGCATAAGAAGCAGTCACATTTTATTATTGTTTACGGTTATATAAACCTAGATTTACACAGAAGATAATGAACTAAGAAACAGTATATTTATTTTTAAAAAAATAATATACAACTTTTTTTATTTTCCTAACTCTACCCCGAAACGCCCAACGCTTTAAGCTTGATAACGCTGGCAAAGGATATTCTTTTCCTAAAAAGTATATCATTTCGGGGTGTCTCAGTAGATTTTTATTTTAATTTGTTAGCTTAAATTAACTGCAGACACTGCAATCTTCTTCAGAATCTTGCGTGAAGGCAGGTCTAACAAAAACAATACATTTTTTAGTAATCTAGAACTTTTTAACATATTTAAATTGTATAGACATTTAAAAGTATGATCAACATTTTATAAATAATTTGTACTTTTTAGTGTGGCCCCAGGGGCCCGATTCTGTAAGCAAATTTTTTGGCATTCCTTTTCTCTATCTCTTTCGAAACAGTGACAAACTTATGTGTTACCTTTAAGGGCAACAAGGACATGTGATCCCTATTTTGACATTGCCTTTTCTTTTACTTTTACAGAATTCCAGCCCAGAGTCAGCAAAGGTCGGGCAATCTTCTTCTTACGTGAATAAATTGGCATACTTGATTGATTTCTTTTTACTTTAAGTACTTCTTATTTACTTAAAGTACTTTTTTTAATTTAAGTACATCGTAATACTTCAAGTACTTAAAAAAATACTTCAAGTAATTTACTTGGTCAAATCAAGTAAAAGTTTAAGTATTTTGATATAAATTAATCAAGTATAAGTAAAAGTACTTCTAATAAAAAGTACTTGAAGTAAAATAATTCAAGTGCAGAAAAGCACTGGAAGTAAAATTTTGACAGCTCTGCTTGCTACCTACCTTTTTTACTTTTTAAAGGGTTTTTTTAGCTTCTTTTAAGCAAGTTTGGTTAACTCCAAACGTTATTTGTTTTTAGCGAATTATTTTATGTCAGAAATCATCTGCCAGTACCGGAAGTAGATCCCGAAACGTACGAGCTAGAAATAGAAGTAGAAGGAACGAACAAAACAGTTTCATTTTCGTTGGACGAACTAAAGAAATTTCCGAAAGTTACTATAACGGCCACTATAATGTGTGCAGGGAACAGGCGAAGCGAAATGACAAAAGTATGTTACTAATTTTAAATTTTTACCACTCTTTATTTTTTACTTACCCGTTATACCAGTATATGTGTTATGTATTACATATATGTATATGGAATGGTAAAAGTCAAGGAAGTTTAAAGGTGTATGGATGCCCAATACTGTAGAACAAAATTGTCATGCATGCAGGGCAGCGGGAAAGGGGATTGGCCCAGCGGAGTTTGCGCAATGAATAGTAGGTCAGAGCCGGACTTCCATAATTCTTTGTAACTATATATAAAGTTGACATCATTAAATGTCAAATTCAAGCATTCACTGTTTTTTTTTTTGCACAAAATTGTTGGCTATTAAACCATACTACCATAGAATATTTAAAATTATTGTGTAATATTGGATTTTATATCATCTGATATAATATGGAAAGAAGCCTTCTATTTAAATGGTCGATATTTTTGAGAGTTTTGTATTTTTACCAAAAATCTTTGTAAAAAAATAAAAACACGATTTTTTAAAATAAATTTTAAACATTGTATGATAGTTTCATGTACTTATCACCAATTTTGTGATAAAAGAAGGGCAAGATAGTATAATGAGTTTAATCTAATCCTAAGATTCTGGTTGTACATTAAAAAGTGAAAATTTTTATAACTGCTTTTTAGGCATATACTTTTCACTAATAACAAACATTCATGAGACAGAATAACAGTGGTTAAAAATGTTTAGTAACCTTTGGTACCTAGATATCCATTGTAACAGTATCCGTTAAATATTATGTGTCTACAGTATGTCGAGCTTAAAAAGTTGATAATGTAAGTTTAAGAAACCAAAAATCTAATTTCTTTTTAAACAAATACAGAAAAAGCAAAAAGGAACTTTAACATAAAATTGTAATTTTTTTCATTTAATTAGAGGGACCTGTATATATTCAAATTTGCCTGGTCTGCCCAGTAATTAATAATTTTGATCCTTTAAAAGAATGTACTAAATTATTAAATGAAATAAAAGTCCTAAATGTAAACCTTATTTCTTTTTAATAATCCACAGAAATACACAAACATTGTGGAAATCATCTAAAAGATAGTTAAGATTGCCTTACTTTTCTCACTGCTATTTCCTATGAAATTTTCCTTATTCTATTATTCATAATTGATATATTATTATTTTTTGGGTTACCTAACGTTACGTCTCATAAGAAGCACCTAATTTAAATATAAGAAATACTTACCTAAAGTAAAAAATGCCGGGTATGTTACTTTTGGATTTGCAAGACAAAACCATACAACCTCTAATCATTTTGTTACGATATTATAAGTAACAAACAATAAACACAAAATTATAGTCACAGTTTAATAAACACTAATCACTAAAATAAGGTTTTTATCAATCCAAAAAACTTCTGCAACCACAAAATATAGGTACTCACACAAAGCAAAACAATCGAAACTAATACTGCGCAAAGGGCACAAACCACAACGAAAATGACGAATGATGAGACGACGAGACAACCTAAGACCAAAAACGGTACTACGGCTCTCATAAAAGTATAATGTGTTGCCTAATTACACACTGAACACCATTAAATTATTTCGTGGAATTTTGTTATTGCGCAGAATCGGCGGGGCCAACTCTGACAATTATTTTCATACTGGGTTGGACATTTTTTGATCGAATGGGCCATAGCATCATTGGGCTTCCATACACCTTTAAACTTCCTTGGTAAAAGTATGCTTTTCTTAAAAACAAAAAAATCAAAAGTTTGTTCTGTAATATTACTAGATAATAACATATCAATTTTTATTCTGACTTCAAAATGGCACCCTTTTTGACGCAGGTCCTCTTAAAAGTGAGATAAAGGAAGAGAAATAATCCCTAATTAGAGAAGTCGCAAAATTTGAATCAGGCGTGTCGGGATTTCATGTCAGCGACCTTGCTTTGCTTTCACTGTTTTTGGCACTAGTGCGGAAAAGTAAAATCTTTTAGTTTTTGGAACATAAATTAGTATTTAATTATAAAATAATGCATAATTTTGCTTATAATAGTTATATATTTAAAGAAACTTAATTTTGCTGTAATTTTGCAGTCTTTTTATAACATTTATTAAATTAAATAAAAGAATCCTAATTTACCAAATGTAAGTACATATTTTTAATAACTCCATATAAATTATCAAAGAATCCATAGCAACTAACTAATTGTTTATATCTATCAAAAATTAATTTTCTGTCACGCATTTTTCAACCAAATTGGAGAAACATTTTCAATCGAAGCAGCAGAAATAGCAAGTATAGATCTCCTGCCCATGAAATCTCGTCACAGGTATGAAAAAGAATTTGTTATGTTTGAGAGTTGGTGTCAAAGTAAGGGTGTGAAGTCTTTTAAAGAGAATTTTTCTGGCCTATTTCTCTTATTTATCAAAAACATGTAAACCAATACATTATGGTCTAGATACTCTATGCTAAATGTATCATTGAGATACGAAAGAACATAGATTTAAGCAG
>JAHBCN010014481.1:0-22569 GCA_019359885.1 Listronotus oregonensis
ACTGCTTTTTAGGCATATATTTTTTACTAATAACAAACATTCGGGAGACAGAATAACAGTGGTTAAAACCTTATTTCTTTTAATAATCCACAGAAATACACAAACATTGTGGAAATCATCTAAAAGATATTTAAAGGGTGCCTTATTTTTCCCACTGCTTTTTCCCTATGAAATTTTCATTATTTTATTATTCAAAATTGATATATTATTATTTTTCGGTTACTAACGTTACGTCTCAAAAGAAGCACCTAATTTAAATAAAAAAATACTTACCCTAAAGTAAAATGCCGGTATGTTACCCTTGGATTTGCAAGACAAAACCATACAACCTCTAATCATTTGTTACGATATTATAAGTAACAAACAATAAACACAAAATTATAATCACAATTTAATAAACACTAATCACTAAAAAAAAAAGGGTTTTTATCAATCCAAAAAACTTCTGCAACCACAAAATATAGGTACTCACACAAAGCAAAACAATCGGCGCAAAGGGCACAAACCACAACGAAAATGACGAATGATGAGACGACGACGGTTGACGATACAGCGCGGATATAGTTGCATACGTGCCGCGCGCGCTCTTGCACCAAAAACTTTAGACAACCTAAGACCATTACGGCTCTCATAAAAGTATAATGTGTTGCCTAACTACAAACTGATTTATCAGTGTGTAAGTAGGCAACAGTAGGCAACACATTAAATTATTTCGTGGAATTTTGTTATTGCGCAGAATCGGCGGGGCCAACTCTGACAGTTATTTTCATACTGGGCTGGACATTTTTTGATCGAATGGGCCATAGCATTGGGCTTCCATACACCTTTAAACTTCCTTGATGTCAACCTGTATAACCTGTAACCTCTAATATTTATTAATAATTTCTAATTTGTAAATAGTGTGTGTTCTTCCAAATATTCCAATTTATTACTATAGTTATTATTATCCCAAATTTTCCCTTGATATGAACCCTGCGAGTAAATTTCCGTTACTTTATTCAAAATAAAAAAAAAAGTGTATTGTTATTATTTGCGAAACCAGAAGCCGGCCGAGTTTAGGATCTTTCAAAAAATATTCTTTTCTCTTCCAAAACAAGACTGATAGGAGAAAAGCCTGGTGTGCTGCTGTAGGTTTTAGAAAATGCCCAAAGGACATGCCTATTATTGTTGTGAAAACCATTTTGATGTAAGTTTTTATGTTTTATTCCAATTGAAACTATTTAGGTAGTCTGGCTGTTTTTTAGTGTAAAGTCAAAAAAGGGCATTTCGCATTTTAGCTTTTCGTTAAAATCGATACGATTGTCGATATCGATAGTTCCTAAACAGATTTGGGCCATCATGTTGAATTTGATTGGTTAGGGAGTGGCGGGCTATTTAAATTACAATGAAAATTTAAAATTAAATAGAAAAGTAAGGGGTTTGTATTTTTCCGTGTTATTAAGCAGGTTTTGCTTAATTGTGTTTCTACTTTTAATTTTTACACACAACATTATCAATATCAATTGAGTGAAAATACCCTATTCAAATTTCCAAATTTTGAATTAAGATTCTTAATTTTAAAATTTTGACCTAGACCCCCTTAAAACCCTTATATCCTGAATCTAGGGCAAATTGGTTTATAACTGAAAAAATTCGCCATTTTGAATCTTCCAATTTAAAGATTCTTAATCGGTATTAGACTGATTTTCGAAAAATAGAGATGGAGAATTTTAAAACATCTGCATATTAAAATCTTGAAATAAGGAAACTTACTTAACATGTAATTTTTAACAAGAATAAATATGTTGTTTTTCTGGTCCGGAGTAAAAACATATAAATGAAACAATTTTTTAAGTTTTAATTGCTCGATCTTCATAATTTTTAATGTTACCCCTTGAGAAAACCCCTAAGTGACTTAAATCATATATATATATATATATATATATATATATATATATATATATATATATATATATATATATATATATATATATATATATATATATATATATATATATATATATACCTGTATTTTATATCGATCATTGCTTAAATATAGGATATTTTATTTTAACTAGTCAGTAAAACTTCCTGCAATTGCAATAAATCAAAAATGTACACTATACATTTTTGATGTAATGAATTGAATGTAGAGTCAAAATTTGGCAAAATATACAGAGCGTTCCATTAAAACATACTTAACAATAAAAACTCTATTTTTGAGACACCCTGTACCACCCTGTACCTTTACCAATACTGTTAATAAATAGGTGCTATCATGGCATTACCGAGAGGATTAAAACCACGTGAAAGAGATAAGCCTATTTTGGCACGCCTGAAAGTCCCTGATTACAAATTTTCCCAGAAACGCAATTTTAATGGCATTTCCATTTCGTTTTGTGTTAAGTTTTGGATTAAAAGGATGATTTATTTTTTTTTAAACGTATGAATAAATAAAAAACGTTAAAAAAATTCAAAAATTTTTTTTTCCCAAGGAAACAGAAATTTTTTTCTTGCTATGGAAGTTAGTTAAAAAATTTGGTTTTAAAATAAAATTGGGAAAAAACCCCCCTTTACCGGAATTTTTAAAACTTTTAAATTTTTCAAAAAAGTTTACTTTTTTAGGAAAATTTTTTTTTTTTTTCCAAAAAAACTTTTCTTAATTTTCTTAAAAAATTTAAAAATTTAAAACTTACCAAATATATGACTGAATTGCAACCATTATCTGGTACCAGATATCTAAGATGAGTCACTTTTTTCAAATTCTTCGCATATCAGCGACTTGAATCGCCTATTTAATCTAACAGTGACTTGAAAGTCGCTGCTAAGATCATCTCTAGTTTGGTATTCATACATAACCTTACTTAATTTTATCATTTACTTTCTTTGTTTTTAACCACATAACCACAAATACCGAAACAGCTGATCGAAAAAGGACAGACATACCAAACTTTGACCGATGCACCTCTAGTTGATAATTTTTGAACTATTGTGTGGCACATGCTCTATTGTCATACCGTACAAAAATGTGCTCGTTGCTTAGCAGCACTTTTAATCTTTTAGGTCATAAGGTGACCAGATTTTTAGATGAGCAAAGCGGGACAACTCTGAAGGAAGGAGGGGGGGGGTATCAACAAAAATTTTCATACAGAATAAAACTAATATCGTAATATTTTTTTATATTTAACATAAGTACAATTTATAAATATAAAAAAATGTATAATAGTTTATTACTTGACATATTTTTTATTTGAGTGAATTTGTTTTAATAGATTGTTGTCATTTTTTAAAATATTGTTAAAATCTTCACAAGAATTTTTCGAATTTAACTTAATTCTAAAAGTCGGGACTTTTGAAAAACGTCGCGGGACTCGGGCCAAAATTTGAAAAACCGTGACTGTCCCGCCAAAAGCGGGACGTCTGGTCACCTTATCCTAGGATTAAAAGTGCTACTTTTAATCCTAGGATTAAAAAAACAAATTTTAAATAACTAAATGTATTAATTTTTGCTTGGTTGGAGAAAAAATAGTATATATCATACGGACTAAAAGTGCTTATTTTTACTCGCAATTTGATTGCTCGTAAAAAAAGATGCACTTTTAATCCTTGTAATATAATATACTATTTATTTCCGATTAATAAGGAATTTGTCTTAGTTTTACATCTTTATTTCTTTTATGAAAAAATACAGTTCGTAAAGCGAGAAATTGAGCCTTTTTACATCTTCTCTTTTTTGGTCAGAATACAAAAATGAATTTAAAAGTGTATTTTAAATTAGAGCAGGTTTGGAAAAACAACTTTTCCAACTTAAACAACTTTTCCAATTTTTTTCTGATAAAAATTTATTACTATTATTTTTTACTTAAAATTAGTCATTCATTGAAAATGTACTAAGTGTATTTTTTAACACCACATATAGGAAGCAATAGATTGTGTCCTCGGAAACCGGAAAAACCTTGGACCGCTAGTAAAATTGCGATATACATTTTATATAAAAAAAATAAGTTGTGGTTTTAAGTGGATTGAAACTTTATTTACGTGCTTATAAGTGGGTAATAACCTATGAATTTATTCTATTTTTATAATAAATAAGTGATACAATTATAAAAGGGATTTTCCCCAATTTTTATTATTAGAATACATTTTTAACGAAAATTAACAATTTTGCATGAAACAGTAGCATTACTTATATTTAAATAATCACTGGTGTTTTTTTATTAGGGACTCCCAGAGACAAGATTGAAGCCCTAAAATTATTAAAAGTGTCTTATCTTTTCTCTAAGTTGGTGAACGCAAAATGAATGAAATGTATAGTCAAAGAGGAAAATGTCCCGAAAGTTGCCTCCACTCCGATTTTAACAAAATTTGTAAAATTAATTTTATTTCTGCAACGTTTCGTTTTCGAGATATTCATCATCAAAGTTGAAAATTAAATTAACCACATTTACACTATTCCTTCTTCATTTTGCACAGAATTCTTGATTTTTACACTAAATTGGCACACAATATTTTAAAAACACCTTTTAAAAACCTCTTTTTATATTTATTTTATACCTTTTTACCATTTAATTGCAACCTTACTTTTAAACGCCGCAACCATGTATACACTAGGGGATTATTCAGCAAAGATGGCCGCCCCGTTTAAAAGTGATGCTTCGCAATTTAATGGAAAAAAGATGTGAAATAAACATAAAATATGGTTTTTAAAGGTGTTTATATAATATTATGTGCCAAAATTATAAATTATCTGCAAAAAGAAGGGAGAATATAGTGAAAATAGGTTATTTTGATTTTCAACTTTGATGATGAATATCTCAAAAACGAAATGTTGCCGATTTTTTTTCAGATTCGTGATCAGCGCCCCAAAAAAACTCCCGTATATCCAGGACCCGCTTTAGGGGGGCAACCCGGGCATTTGCCCGGAGCGGCAAAATTTGGGGTGGCATTTATATCGATAAAATATAAAACAAGTAACAAGTAAATAAATAAATAAAGGCGCCTTTGAAAGCCAGTAATTTAATTTAATTCTTTGTGAACAAGAAAATCTTTATTCTGAATTTGTAAAAAGCTCGGCGATCTACGGCGCCGTCTTTGTTACGCCGAATTGTGCCCAATACTCCAAAATTCCTAGCTAAAAACTTTATTTTAGTCCAGAAGCATATATGTTAAATTAAAATATTTTTTCACTATTGTTATATGTACTTTCTTTTGTAATGCAAAGGTTCGGAAAGAATATGTATGCCAATTTAAATACAATAAATTAAGACAATAATCCAATAATTTTGAGCCAATAATCCATTTGTTATATAATTTTTAAACAATTTAAATGATTTTGAAAACTTTAGCGTCTTGATTAAATTAGTTAAAAGTTCGCAAAAAAGTTTTTGGTAATTATTTTTAAATTGTTAATTTGCATGTAGCTAATGTTTTTTGTTTTTAAATTAAAAAGCATTGTTTTTAAATTGTGTGTATTTTGTATTTGAAATCTATTTAATTTAAATTTGACAAGTAAAGTTTAAGTCTACCATTACAAATTACTTCTTAAAATGCGTTAAAATTCACACTCTAAAAGTAGTTGGCATACCTTTAACTGACTTTATGGTGTTCATGTTCCCTTAATAACTTCCGTTTCGTCCGTCTGGCCATAGCATAGTTTAATGTGTGGAACGCAGCGGTAGTTAACGCCTGTAGGCAGCCAGTGATATGAAGAATGAATATTTTTAAAACAACAGCAACAGAAGCTCCATTTTTCTCATTGCAGTACTTGATGCCGGAGTAATTTAAGCTCGCAGCGATTTTCCCTAATTTGAATTGGTTGTTTTCTTACAAATTAAGGTATTAAAATCCAGGAACTGAAACCAAAGAAAATAAGCTATATGAGACTCTATTATATTCTAAAATAATATATATATATATATATATATATATATATATATATATATATATATATATATATATATATATATATATATATATATATATATATATATATATATATATATATATATATATATATCCAAATATCTCTGACTTTTCCAAAGTTTTCAAAAGGTTCTGGTTATTTTTAAAGGAACAAAATAAAACCTACCTTTAATATATATTATCCAAGGCATCAGCAACTGTTTCGGCCTTCCTTTGCCATCATCAGTGTTGTACGGCCCCTAAGGACAACAACAGACAGCCGCCTACTCATTATATGTCTTACTCCAAGCTGAAACGTAAGCCGCTGCCAAGAAGACACTGAGGCTTTGAAATATTTGCAATTTAAAATTTTAATGGTATTAATAATATGAATATTGAATATATTTTTATTAGCAATATCAGTATGGAATTTTTATCGCCTCTTGGTGTATTCTTAATTTAAAGTTATGTAGAAAAAAAAATTGGCTAATAAGAACCTATTAATTAATACATTTGAAAAACCAGAATATCCTGGAAAAAAAGAAACAGAATAAGTAGTACATGTAAAAATTTTAAATACCCTGAAAAACAAAAAAAAAATAGTATATTTAAAAAAAAATACCAAGTTGCTGAAAAAAAATGGGTAAAAAGCACAATGAACTAAAATAACCTGAAAAAACAACAATTTAATTATTACATTTATAAAATTCAAATATGCTGAAAAAAGTTTTAAAAATTTCATTTGAAGACCCCTGAAAAAAAAAGAAAAGAATAATAAGTATACGTAAAACCCTTAACATTTTCCAGGTTATGAAAATGTATAAAATAATATATTTATAAAAAAAAACTAAAAGATGCTGAAGAAACAATGGTTAAAAGAACATTTAAAAAACTAAATTAACCTGAGTAGAAAACAACAGATAAATAAGTACATTTGTAAAATTAAAATTTGCTAAGAAAAGATTAACAAGTTTATTTCCAAAACCAAAACATCCTGGAAAAAAGAAACAAAATAGTTAGTACATGAAAAACCTTAAATACCCTGAAAATCAATAAATTAGTAAAAAAGAATAAAAAGTCTATTTGAAAAACCAGAATGTCCTGAAAAAAAAAACAAAATAATTAGTACATGTAAAAATCTTACATACCGTAAACAACAAATAAATTGGTACATTTGCAAAAAATAATGGTTGCTGAAAAAAAGGGTTAAAGAGTACATTAAAAAAATAAGATAACCTGAAAAAGAAAACAATAGATTAATTGGTACATTTGCAAAATTAAAATGTTGCCGAAAAAAGGTTAAAAGATTTATTTGAAAAACCAGAATATCCTGAAAAAAAGAAACAAAATAATAAGAATCTGTGATAATCTTAAAAACCCTGAAAAACAAGTAAATTAGCACATTTATAAAAAAATTAAAAGTTGCTGAAAAAAAGGTTAAAGAGTACATTTAAAACCTGAAAAAAAAAACAATAGATTAATTGGTAGATTTGTAAAACTAAAATGTGCAGAAAAAAGATTAAAAATTCATTTGAAAACCACAATATCCTAAAAAAAAATATTAGTACATGTGAAAACCTTGAATACCCTAAAAAACAGATAAATTAGTACATTCATAAAAAATTAAAAGTTGCTGAAAAAATGGTTAAAAGTATATTTAAAGAACTAAAATAAACTGATAACAAGAAACAAAATAAACAGTACAGGTGAAACCCTTAAATACTTTAAAAAACAGATAAATTAGTATATGTATAGAAAAGTAAAAGATAAAAAGAAATACGTTATATTATATTATTATATTATATTAAATAACTTTGTTTATTTTTACACTGCTCCCTACATTCACAAAAAAATTGTGGCGCCTGCAACGCTTTTTTGTGTCATTTTTCAATTATTCCGTAATACCTAACATTACAGAGCTATTAATACATTACTGTCCTCAGCAGGAGAAATTTGTGGCGTTTGCGACGCTTTTTTGAATTAACAGTTTTCTTAAAAGAAACGAAATAAAAATCCAAAGCTAAATGCTACCCTCGCAAGAATCACAATATTTACAAAAAATATTTAAAAAAATACCCCATTTTGACAGGTTTCTATAATATTCAAGCAAGTGTAAACATTGTGCAAATAAAAAACTTTTTATGATACCTACACTTAATGTCGCCTCGTCAAAGTATTCGCAAAAGGCTGAAATGATGCTTCGATTCGGTCTGTCTCTGTCTGTCAGTGCGATGTCTGCTAGAGATGCCATATAACCACAGGAGCAAAACTCTATACTAATTGGTTGTTATTA
This sequence comes from Listronotus oregonensis, assembly GCA_019359885.1. NCBI lineage: Eukaryota > Metazoa > Arthropoda > Insecta > Coleoptera > Curculionidae > Listronotus > Listronotus oregonensis. The sequence continues at coordinate 8,174 of JAHBCN010014481.1, forward strand.
AAAAGTTTTCATGCAAATAGACGAATGATTCAACTTATTAAACCGACCTCGTATACTTGAATAATATTTAAATTTTTAATATTAAACAACGGTATTCTGTCAATAAAAAGTGACACTTATCAGGCAACATTTTACTGCATATTTAAATAAATTATTGAAAGTGGAAATAGAAATTATTAGAAATAACAAAATTAGCCGTTTAAATGCAAATAAATTATAGGTAGGCACACCAAAATGTTATGGTTGGACTGTTACTTCTAATCGCCTGTCAATTTTAAAATATATTGCTTTTTTATATGGTGTTTATTCAAAAATAGTTTTTTTTAAGTTAAACTAGTTGCAATTGCTGAAGATAATTAGTGGTGACTTTTAAATTTAAAAAAAATAGTGATTAGCAAAAATGGGCAGCTAATCAGCGCAAATTATATAAAATTAAAAAACAAATTATATAAATTTTAATAATTTATCAAAAATAATTATTTACAAATTTATAATTCAATCTACAGGGTGTCTCATACAAGGGCGTAGCTAGAAATTTTTTTTTCCAAAAAGTGAAACATGGAATCCACTTCAGATATTTACCAAATGCTATTGCCTCAACGAGAACAATTTGATAAGAAAATTTTCATTTTGGAATTTGCAAAAAAAATTTTTTGACCCTTAATCCCTTCCCAGGAAAAATTTAAGATTCAGAAGCGAATCCTCTAGTTGTATTTTTTCCCAAATTTAATCAAATTTTATAAATAAATCCCAAATTACTCAAAAATGTCTGCATTTTATATACAGGGTGTCCCAGAATCTCTCGGAATCTAATAGAAAACCTAAAAATATTATGACAAGTTTCCATAAACTTTTTTCCTATGAGCCTCCCCTGCGGAGATACAGGTACATAACTAACGCCCCTGAAAATCGTTTTTGTTTAAATAACTTTTAAAATACTAGGCTTAATTTAATATTTTTTTAATATGATGGTAACTAGATAAGTTTTCTTAAAATGAACCCATTAAATCATATTTGGCTTATTTATTTTGCCAGGGACGGACTAGCTTTGTCACAATAATAGCAATTTTTTTAACACCCTGTATGATAAAGGCTCAACAATATTATTTTTAGATAGCTTTAACCTTAAACTAAAAAAAAGGTACTCTTGATTGACATCGATAAAATCAACTGTTTAAGAGAAATAAAATATCATGGTTGGTATTTTTTTTACATTATACAGGGTGTTTTCTAATTGTGCGTTAATATTAGGAATCAATTTTTGGATCCATTTTAAGAAGAAAACTTCATATGAACGTATGTCCTAAACGTCTTAACTTTTGAGATACAGAGTGGTAAAATTTTCAAAAATAAATCATTTATTATTATAAATCTGTAATACCACTTTAGATATTTTAATGAAATTTGGCATATAAGTACTATGTATCAAAAAGCCTTTTTAGTGTACCACATTTTTTATTTCCACCAGTGGCGTTCGTACAGAATTTGACCTGCCTATTTTGACAAATAAAAAAAAATGTGGTACACTTAAAAATGCTTCTTGATACATAGTACATGTATGCCAAATATCATTAAAATATCTTAAGTGGTATTACAGATATTAGTAATAAATGATTTATTTTCAAAAAATTTACCAACCTGTATCTCAAAAGTTAAGACGTTTAGGACATACGTTCATATGAAGTTTTCTTCTTAAAATGAACCCAAAATTGCCTCTAAATATTGACGTACAATTAGAAACACCCTGTATAATGTAAAAAATTCGAACCTGATATTTATTTTCGTAAACAGTTGATTTCATCGATGTCAATCAGAACCTTTTTAGTATTATGTTAAAGCTATTTAAAATAATATTGTTAAGCACTTATCATAATGGTTTTAAAAAATTGATATTGTGTCGAGCTAGTCCGTCCCTAAACTAAAAGTGCCAAATATGATTTAATGGGTTCATTTAAGAAGACTTATCTAGTAACCATTATATTAAAAAAATAAAATTACGACTAGTATTTTAAAGTTTTTATAAAAAAACGATTTTTAGTGTCTTGATGACCTGTATCTCCGAAGTCGTAGAAAAAGTTTATGAGAGCTTGTCATTATTTTGAGTTTTCTATTAGATTCTGAGATATTGTCCACATATTCTGGGACACCCTGTATAATATCTCTAAAAATCTTGGTACTAGTATAAAAGTCAGTAGCTACGTTTACACCGCGTGGATCTATTTGGTCCATGGACCAAAGCGTGGACTTATTTTTTTTAGTACACAAGTGTTTACAACGAATTATTTTGTGGTATAAATTAGTTCAAGTTTAACTTTAGGATCAAAATTGACCTATACAAATTTGAAGAAGTCTCAGTACCTAACCTGTTTTTCTTGTGTTTATTGTGAACCCCAAAATTCCTTTGAATATTTAAAACGTTTTTCTAAGTATTTTTAATTTATTTTTGGTATTGGCGTTAATATGGATCGTGTTGCGTTAGTAATAATAGTAATCCATTGAATCAAAATTCAAATTGTTTAAAAAAAATACGAAATATTATAATTATATCCAAAACAATTTTAAACAAACAGAATGACAACTTTACAGGTTATCTTCTTCTTTTGTTGAATATGCAAACGTCAGACAATGTCATTTAATCCAGAATAATTACGACGTGTTTACACGAAAAAAAAATGTATTTGATCTACCTAGTTGAGGAGGACCAAATTCAAGTATAATTTTAATTATACTCGCGTTTTCATTGGAAAAGTACACGGGAACGTATTATCCTTGGACTAAAAATTTGGTCCGCCCGCTGTAAACGTAGCTAGTGACACAGTAAGTTGAGAGTAGGAGTATGCTTCACCCTTTGATCAGCAGATGACGTAGACATATGTTACCCGTTCATATGTTTCATGTACAGAATTATACTTACATACATGTTTTAACCAGCGTTTACTAACTCTTCGGACCTTAGTGAACACTGTTTTAACTCTATATAAAACTTGTTAATAGTACGTCCTATATAGTCCAAGAAAATAGGTCGTGAAATACGAATTTGAGGTTAAAACTTGAATTTTTGATATGTTACTTTAAAGAATCTAAAAACGAACTGTTTTTTTTTTAATTTACCCCCGGGAAGAAGTAAAAAAAAAAAAAAAAGTGTTTTTTTTTTAATTTTTAAAAATTAGAAAAAAAAGTTTTTAATAAAAGTTGTAGAACGTAAAATTCTACAAAAAAATGATTTTATAACTTTTTTCCTAAAATTTAAATTAACTGAGATAGGGTAGCTAAAAGCTAGGGGATGATAACAGCAACTTTAAAAGTCATAAATTATTGGAAAATTAAAAAACTTATAGTTTTTTTTAATTACTTATATTATTACCAACTTTAATTTTAGACAAAAAAATCTCTCTCTCTCTCTAGAATTAAAGTTGTTAATTATATAAATAAATTAAAAAAAACTAGGAGTTTTTTAATTTTCCAATAATTTATGATTTTTTAAAGTTGCTGTTATCATCCCCTAGCTTCTAGCTACCTTATCTCAGTTAATTTTAATTTAAAGAAAAAAGATTATATAATCATTTTTATGTAAAATTTTACGTTTTACAACTTTTATTTAAAACTTTTTTCTCTAGGACTTACCGTTTCCTCAAAATTTAAAAAAAACACTTTTTAATTTTTTTTCACCCATTTCCCGGGGGTGATTAAAAAATCGTTGTTTAAATTCTTCAAAGTACCTTATATAAAAATCAAGTTTTAACCTCAATTCGTATTTCACGACCTATTTTCTTGGTCTATATAATGCCAAAATCAAAGTCATCAATTTTATCAACAATATTCGGCCAAGGTTTTCAAATCTGCGACACTGGTCACAACAAGACCTCGGGGGCGTGTTCACATTCATCATATGATTAATTTGCTCTTTTCTGGGTGTCAGTTGAAAAAAGATGCGAGAGCAATATCCGTAAAAAGGGAGGAGTTTTTTTGACCTGTTGCCATATTTCTTAGTCCAAATGATATTATTATTTTACCAATACCAGAATTAGACAGATATAATAAATATATTGATTAAATATTAAAATATTAACTTAAAATTATTTTTAATAATTTTATTTTAAATCTTAAACAAGTTTTAGTAAAATTAGGAGTTACAGCAGCTACAGGTAATAATTTATATTAAACCGATGAAACTTAATAAATAAATTTGACAATCTCGATTATATTTTGTCTGCATTCCTAAAATAGTTTTCGTGGCTTCATAACCGACAGACAAACTATACACATTTCAAAATCCCAAGATAAATTTGAAACACCCTGTACAGTTGGCGAATAAAAAAATTACATTTTAATAACATGCCGAAATTCTACACGTATCGCGTGCTTTTTACTTATTGCATATCTCTTGGCTTTACAAAATAATGTAAACGGTTCTGTATCGTTTATGTGATATGTAAAAATGACAAACGATTTTGCTTAAACTAAAATAAATTTAAGTTTTGGTTTATCAAGTTTATAAAAATAAATAAAAAAGACTATTTTTTGTTCGGCAATAGACAAAACATATTCTTTTCTTAACTAGTGATTGTTACAAATTTTTGGAAAAATATATTCTAGGTAACTAGTTTGTTTACAGTAATTAAAAAAAATCTTTTTATTATAGACTTAAAAGTATTGAAAAATTTAAGCCAGGTGGGTGCAATAAATTTCGTTTTGTTTTTTATTCATTTTCCAGATTTTTAAGCTAATATATTTATAATTAAAAGACAAACATATGGTGAAAACAATGTTTGCAAATAGCAGTAATAAACTTTTAAATGTACAGGGTGTCCCAAATTCGAGCCTTATTATTGGGATCTCGGACCCTTAAAGAGATACGGGGATGGATGGACGCACAGTTGCACAATTTATTGCTGATCAAAATGAAAGCTTAAACGTTTTAAATTTTTTCGAATACTTTTGAAGAGTTTTGGAAAAAAATATTCGCCATTTTATATTTATTTTTTTAAGACTCTATTTGAATAGATATAACAAAATAAGTTTTACATTATTATTGCTACTTTCTCTGTTCTATAAGACAGTGCCATCATCCACTTTGTTTTTTAAATAAGGTCCTGGATTTTTTATTACGGATTTTAAGAGCTTTTAATGTGATGTATTGCACTTATTCAAAAAAATCATTTTAATGATTTCCTAATAAGATCTTACCTAAAATATAATATCTGTCATTGCCATTAATATGAATTTTTCCAATAAGTGCAACACATTGTCGGGGTACCAATGTGTGATTTGTCGGACACTGGCAAATTTTTGGATAAAATTAAAAATAAAATGCAACAAGTAATTAATGAAGATATGGAAATTAATTTTGTAAAAAAGTATGTCCCTAAGGGAAAATCGTTGAATAACATAATATTGGAAGCGTCAACGAATGTTTTCAATTTTCTTATGAGCAGTAGGAGAATTTCGTTAGGCTGGGATAGTTTTCCAGTATACGAGTTTGTAAGTGTCTTAAGATGTTTCAAATGTTGGAGGTATGGGCATATGGCTTTGGAATGTCGCCAAGCCAATCATGTCTGTCCAAAATGTAGTGGTGACCACGAAGTAAAAAACTGTAACTCCTCAATCCATGCATGTCCAAACTGTAAGCATGCAAGTGAGGTTCTGAAGATTCCCAATATCGATTTTTCACACACAGTATTGCATAGGGAGTGCAAGGCATATCAAAGAGAATTAGAAAGATGCAAACAAAAAATTAAGTATGAATAGCAACCAATCTTAAGAAAAGAAGAACTCTACTTGTGCGTAAATATACAGGATTTATGCAACAATAAGATGATACAAATAAAAAGTTTAATCCAAAAAGAAGCTCCTCTTATTTTATGCTTAACTGAAACGCATATCACAGAAAGTTTTCAGGATAGTGAATTTTCAATAATTGGCTATAAACATTTTGTTTGTTATTCTAATAGTCGACATACCGGCGGTGTTGTGATATATGTAAGGGATCATATCCCTGCTAACGTAATTAAGAACGAAGCAAATAGCGGTCATTTTTGGAATATCTTGGTAAAACTCAAACTTAAGAGTGAAAATATAATTATTGGTTCGCTGTACCGTTCTCCTAACGGAAAAATGGACCTATTTTTAAAAATGTTGGAAGATGTCTTTAATGATATGGAGGTAACAAGACACAAGCTAATAATAATGGGAGACTTTAACATCTGGTGGAATAGTGACAGTTTAAGTAAGAAAAAGCTTGAACAAATTAGTAAAGACGCGGGATTGAAACAGATAGTTGAAAGTCCCACTCGGGTGACACCTAACACAGAATCGCTCATAGATCTTATATTTACAAATGATTACCACATTCGAGAGACTGGAAGACGGTTTCCTCAACTGTCTGATCATACAACAATAGGATTCTGTCTAGACCATGAATACTTCCCTAGAGAGAGTAGACAGAAAACTGTAAGAAATTTAAATGACGAGAACATGCATCAAATTAACATTGCTTTAATTGAGAAAGACTGGAACTACACTTCTACGTGTGTTGACAATATTTATACCAGTTTTATGAATAATATTATGGAAACAGTGAATAGAGTTGCTCCTGAGAGGAAAATTTCCTGCAGCACAATACCATGGATAAACAAGAACGTGGTACAAGCTCAGAATGAAAGGAATATTTCCTATAAAAGATTTATGCTAACAAAAGGGGAGGATGATTGGGTGGATTACAAAAATAAACGAAATAAAGTGGTGTCTACAATTAGAAAGGAAAAAAGTGCATATTATGAAAAAAACATAGACAGATGTAAGGGTGACAGTAAAAAAATGTGGCGAACTTTAAAAGACTTAGTGGGTGGTGATAAGTATAATGAAACTATATTTGAGAATATATCTTTTCCACATAATACGGGACCTTTAGAAGAAAACTTTAACAACTTTTATGCAGAAAGTATAACAGAGATAGTACAAAGTATTCCAAATCAAACTAATGATTTAAATTATAGCATTGGTGATGCTGGAGAGGCAAAACTTGAAAGTTTTAACTTAGTCAACTTATCCCAGTTGAAAAGTATAGTAATGGGTCTAGAGAATAAATCGACATCTGATGAAATCTGTAATATAAGGTTGTTAAAGAATATTTTTGATCAGGTTGGCTATCCATTGCTTCATTTGGTTAACACTTCTCTGTCGACGGGCAGGGTCCCAAAGAAAACAAAAATAAGTGTGATTGTGCCAATACCCAAAGTACAAAATCCAACAGGACCAGAAGAGATGAGACCTATCAACTTACTTCCAGTTGCTGATAAAGTTATAGAAATAGTGGTGTCTGGGCAACTTCGTGCATACTTTGAAAAACAAAACTTTATCTTTCCTGGACAGTCCGGTTTTCGAGATGGCCATTCGTGCGAATCGGCACTACAATATGTGTGTACGAGGTGGCGTAAAGACATCGGTGAGGGTAATGTTGTCATTGGTGTTTTTGTAGACCTTAAGCGGGCGTTTGAGACCATAAATCGTGAGTATCTATTAAAAAAGCTTGAAAATTACGGAGTGTCATCTTGTGCTTTAAAGTGGATTAAAAATTATTTAACTGATAGGTACCCTAGAACAAAAATAAATGGAGTTGTGTCAGAACCCATTAGAAACGATGTAGGTGTTCCCCAGGGAAGCGTGTTGGGGCCGCTTTTGTTTATAATTTACATAAATGATATGCACAATATCTTTAAAAAGGCTGACTTGAGTTTATTTGCGGACGACACGCTTCTCTCAGTAACAGGAAGAAATTATGATCAAATTGTTAATGATATTAATTTGGAACTCTCTACGCTGTATGATTGGCTTTGTATAAATAAACTAAAATTAAATTCTGGAAAAACAAAATATATGATTCTTGGTACCAAATTAAACTGTAGAGCGTTTTTTGAGAAAAATTATAATATTTATATTAACACCGATAAGATTGATATGGTAAATGAAATGAAGTATTTGGGTGTAATTCTTGACCCTCAACTGAAGTTTTCTGCACATATTGAATTTATGTGTAAAAAAATAGGCAAAAAAGTAGGTTTTTTTCGTAGAATATCTCAGAACTTAAGCCAATGGACTAAATTGTTAATTTATAATACAATAATTTATCCACATTTTAACTATTGTAACTCCTTGTTGTTAGCATGTAATAAAGATGAAGTTAATCGTTTACAATTGTTGCAGAATAAAGTAATGCGAATTATTTTAGGCTGTAATAAGTACACACCAATAAAGGAAATGTTAAAATCGTTGGGTTGGCTTACAGTATGGCAGAGCATAGAAATGTCTAACATTATAATGATTTTTAAAACTAAAAATAATTTAATGCCTCCTTATCTTCAAAATTATTTAATACCGAGATCTTCTATCCATTCTTACAATGTACGCTCTAGGGACAATTTTGAAATTCCATTTGAACGAAGCACATACATGCATAAGTATTTATTTGGAAATGGTCTTAGGCTATTTAATGCTCTGCCAACGGAACTAAAAACATTAAAAAATTTAAAAATGTTTACAAAGAAAGTTAAAAGACTTTATTTAGATAGGCTGATAATTGGAAATGTTTTAGATTAAGAACAAATGTAATTACAAAAATTAACTTTTATAGAATTTAATGACTTAATTGTAAAGTTGTGTAATAATAGCCAGGTGCTAAATAAATACATTATTATTATTATATTATTATTATTATATCATTGGTTTTGGGACTTCAGAAGCTCTTAAAATCCATAATACAAAATCCAGGGCCGTATATAAAAAAAAACAAAGTTGATGATGGTAGCTCAAAAACGAAACATCGGTGTGTAAATCTAATAACACTATTTTGTAAAATACAAAAAGTAGTAATGGGAATGTAAAATTTATTTTGTTACATCTGTTTAAACAGGGTCATAAAAAAATTTAAATGATATCGCGAATATTCAGTTTTTTTTCAATAATCTTCGAAAGTTTAAAAATTTTAAAAACTTTTAAGGTGGCATTTTGATCAGAATCAAATTGCGCCAAAGAGGTCTGAACAAAGCCACATTTGTGTCTCTCCTCGTATTTTAAAAAAATGTAAGATAACCATCTTATTTATTTTTTTCCGTAGAACGTGAAAAAATATCCAAAAAAATGATTTGGACTAAAACAAAAGATATATGACAAAAAATGATAATTTTTCTACTTGCGTGCGCAAAGTACTCTTTGCGCACGCATTTTCGTTCTGCATATTTGCCGTATTTATGGTCGATTTTTTAATGTATTAATAACTTCTGGATAAAATAATGTTAAAAAAAAGGGTTCTACATATTCTTTTATTGTGCCTTATTGAATTTTAGATACATTTGGCGCTTAGTAAATATCACATATCAATTTTCGTTATTATCATTTTAATATTTTTCCATGCACCATGTATTTCATAGACACCATGCTAAACAATAAAAAATCAAAGAATTTTTCTTGTTGCTGCAGCAACCAAGTACAAACATTTTCTAATGTCACGGACGCATAAGAAAATTCGGTAAAAAATTTTAAATAAATTTCTAAGAATGGAGGAAGAATTGCCAGACGATGTTTTAAAAGCCACAAGTTTGGCCAACTTAGAGCTCCTGTCGGTCGGCAAAATCAAAAGTGCGAGAAACAGTATAATTTATTTGAAACATGGGGTGAAGAAAAAGGCGTTAGAACTTTGAAAGAGGAGGAACTTTTAACCTATTTTCTCTAATTAAGCAAGGAATTTAGTCCAAATACTTTATGGTCGAAATACTCCATGCTGAAAAGTGTTTTAAAGATCAAGAAAAATGTAGATATCGGCAAGTTTTATAAGTTAGCAGCATTTATTAAGAAACAAAATGTAGGCTTTTGGCCAAAAAGTCAAGGATTTTTTCAAAAGTAGAAATATCTACATTTATTAATGAAGCACCTGATGAAATATATCTTTTGATAAAAATTGCGACCATTTTCGAACTTGCTGGCGCCTGCAGACAAGAAGAACTACCAAAAATGAAAACATCCGACATCGAGGATAAAGGCAACCTAATTGTTGTGAAGATTCCAAACGCAAAAAACTATACCTCACGTACTTTCGTCCTGTCTGAAGAGATCAACGACGGAAAGTATTTGTTCTTATATCGAAAGTATACAGTATTACGGCCACCGACAACACATCAACGGTTTTTCGTATATTTCAAAAAGGGAATTTGCACACAACAATGCGTTGGGATCAATACATTTGGGAAGATGCTTCTGAGATAGCAGCATTTTTAAAGTTGCCGAATCCAGAGCTATATACCGGCCACAGCTTCCGGCAATCTTCTGCAACATTACTTGCAAATTCCGGAAAAGGACTCATAGATATAAAGCGGTTAGGCGGTTGAAAATCGACAACGGTAGCCGAGGGATACATTAAAGAATCAACAGGCTACAAAAAGGGGTTAAGTAAAACAAAAACTCTCAAGAAGCCAGATGAAATGTCCTGTTCCACAGACGCTGTTCAATCAGCTAAAACACAAGATTTCGTCTTAACATCGAGCAGCGAACCATCATCGACGTTCCTAAGAAATCATTTGAAATCGGCATAAACCTTCAACATCAACTAATTGTACTTTTAACATTAATATTGTTAATAATAATTAATAATATTTTTTTTTGTATAATCAGTTAAAATAAAAATTTAATTATTTTCTTTGGATTTTTAATTTTACTGAAATATTCTATATTTCTAATAATCATATTCTTTAATAAACGCTCGTAGAAAAAGTATTCGCAAGTAGAAAAGTATTGTTCTAATACTTGCGCAAAGTATTTTCCGCACTTAAAGCTTATCGAACTTCGCTTCGCGCCGTTCGTCTAACTGCTTTGGCGTGCGGAAAAGTATTACTTTGCACACTTATTAGGAAAAATAACTATTGTTTACTCCCTATGAAAAAGCCTGATTGTATTGACATTCTATGGAATTTTGTTACTGCGCCGAATCCAAAAGGTACATTAACGACAGTTTTTTTCATAGTGGGCGGACATTTTTGATCGAATAGCCCATTGATGTGTTCTTCCTTTAAGCTTCAAATTTCCTCGAATCAAAGAAAATTACGTAAAAATGATTTTTTATCTATTTTATATTACTTTGTCTCTTTTAATATAAAAAACAAATCACAATTAAGCCACGTGCCTTTTTAATCCGGATTATTAAAACATTTGGTTTAAGGATACGATTTTATTGTAATAATACAAATAAAATTTATGATAACAATAAAAACACATCAAGAAAAACGTTTTCTAAATGGAAATTATTTTATTTGGTATATTAGGGAAGTATGATTCAATTTTTTTACGTAAAAAATTACAATTCGTTAAAAATACTGTTTCGGGATTTTAAATATATAAAAGTTTTCTTCTTCAAATGGACCCAAAAATTGTCCCCTTAAATATTGGCATTTAATTAAAAAACACCCTGTATAAAGTAAGCGCTTGGGATAATTTGACCCCGTTTTACTGCTCTTGGTATCCACCTTACACATAGTGATGAGCAAAGCAAGACCAAGACCAAGACCGGGCTAGTCTTGGTCTTGGTCTTGATCTTGCAAGTCTGGTCTTGGTCTTGGTCTTAAGAAGAAGTCTTGCCTTACCACCCGGTCTTGGTCTTGGTCTTGGTCTTGCTGCAAGAGTCTTGCTGGTCTTGCTTTTTTGGTAGTAATAATTTAAACCAAGCAATCTTAAATAAAATATATATTTTTTTAATACTTACAAATAAATAAAGATGGAGACTATATTTTTGCTTTAAAATTTTAAAATATCCCAATTTTTACCATATATGTACATTTAATTTTTTGATTAAAAGGATATTTTAAAAAAAAGGGTTTATTTATTTATAGCGCTTCATTTCAGTGATAGGAAATATTTAAATTTTCTTTGAAGAAGCATATAAATTTACAATACTGAGTACTCTGAGGGCAAAAAAAAAAACTTTTAATTTCAACCACATGTGAAATTTCCATGAAAATAATTCTGATATGTAAACATTGGTTTCTTATTCAAAAAAAAAGTATTTAGGAAGCTTTTCAGTTCAAATAAAAATTTTATGTTCAAATTAGTCAAACATTTGCCATAAAAAGTTTGTACAAATACTTTATAAATATTCTGCATATACAAGGTGGCTCGATAGTGAGACAAAGATCGATATATCCGAAACCGTTCATAATGGTAAAAAACTGAATATACAAAAATTATAGAAAAAAGGGCGTAAAATGTAAAATTATTTTCTATTTCAGAATTTTCAAAAAATTCACTACCACTCAAAAAAAATTCCTTATTTTTAGCTTTTAACCTAAAATAAAAAAATTATAGCAAAAATTTATTTAAAAAATCGCTTCCCTGTATATTATGCTGGAAATTCTTGAACTGTCATATAGGTACAATGTCGACGTAGATGGTTTTTTATATATCATTTTCGGTTTTTGACAAAAATGACGTCATCATTATACTTTTGGCATTGTTTTGACTTTTCCGTCTAAACCGGAAGTGAAATTTAAAATCCATTTATATAAAAAGTATTCCTATATAAAATGACAAATATATTTTTTATTAAACCATTACTTTTACATTTATATCTTAGTTTAAAGGAGCAATCTAATGATGCCACTTTTTACGGTGTGGCACAAAAATAATGTTTTCCTGGATTTTGGAAATTTTTGATCCAGTAAGTGGCATCACTAGATACCTAATTAAAAAAACATTAGAAATAGGTAAGTAATTTTCAGCTTCTATAACTATTGTACTCTTAGTTTTTCTCTGTCGTAAACGGTTTTGGAGATATCGAGCTTTGTTCGACCATTGAGTTACAATCTTATTATTTTTGAAACATGTTACTGAATCTACTAGTTATCGTTTTTAGATAATTTTATTAAAAACGAAGTGATCGATTTAATTATTATTTATTAAAAAAGCTGTTACTCATAAAATAATCGCCTTTTTAGGCAGTTCTCGACACATTTTTTGTCATGTCTGTATGAAATACCTCTGTATATTGAATATAAAAATTGAATATTATAATTAAAAAAAAAAGTGACAAAAGTGCAAGAGTCTTGCAGGTCGGTCTTGGTCTTGCGTAGTCTTGCACCCCTCGGTCTTGGTCTTGCATACCCCGGTCTTGGTCTTGGTCTTGCAAGCGAGAAGGCGGTCTTGGTCTTGGTCTCGGTCTTGGTCTTGCTGCAAGACCAAGACCAAGACCGCAAGACCAAGACCGGTCTCGCTCATCACTACTTACACACCTTAGGGGTTCAACTTTAAGTGGCCAAAATGGCTTACATATTATCCATGGCGATTTTTTTTCCAAAAATTTTGCACTTTCACCCCTTATTGTTACCCCCTGTATCCAATCGGTTGTCAGCCTTTGCGGGATCATAATTACAATACTAAATGCAGGAAAAAAATATACATCTTATTTGAAAAAAAAACATTTAAACAAATTAAAAATGTAGAATTTGGGGGGAGAGGTTGCAGCCCAGCAGCCCCCCTTTTTCTGAATACGCCTATGGTTATGTATAACTTAATATGCGCTTAAAAAATACAAAAAAAAATCTTTCCGATTTAAACAAAAGAATATGAATAACGTGATATATCAAATTCTCATATTATATATATATATATATATATATATATATATATATATATATATATATATATATATATATATATATATATATATATATATTATATATATCATATATACACATATCTAATAAAGGATCAGACAATGGTGATTGCCACACTTAAAAAAATTAAGAGGTTTTCAAATAAAATAAAAAGCAATTAAATTGCGAAAAATGTTTTTAAAAATCTTAGAATTTAGAGCAAAACGATTGTTAATTGTATATGATATTTATCAGATCTCTAATAAATCGGCATCAATAAACAAATTTAAGCAATATAATAAAAGGTTTATTGCCCGATTCGTAATATTTTTAAAGCAAAACGAAATATATCGCACCTGCAATATATGTATGTACGTATTATAATGTAACACACATTAAATGTAGATAAATACTAAAAACCAATTATATTTTTGCAAATTTATCAATAATAATTACTTACCTTTAATATATACGTTATAATTTTTGTGTTTTAGTTTATTTATGTTTATAAATTTAAAATGATCAGTTTCGGGGCTCTAGTTTCTATAGTTGTTATCGTAGCTTTATCCGATGGACGCTTTTTGCACGGACGACCGAATAAATTTAAGCCTAATAAACAGGAAGAAGTTAAAGTCAGAGCTGAATCTACGATAGTGTTGTCACATTGCGTAAGTATCAAAATTTTTAGACCTAAAACTCTGAAATATCCAAAAAAAATTTTGATTTTTTTGTAAATTAACACTAATTAATTTAAATTTTAATGCG